>JAPYZO010005044.1:0-17866 GCA_030522905.1 Torymus flavipes | reverse complement strand
ACACACACACGTGTATCTGTACTATATACGCTCTGCGCGCAATACATTGTAAGGGGAATTATTGGACGCGCGCGCGCGTATACCGGTGGATTTAACTGTAATTAGGCATTAGCGCGCGCCCGCGCTGTCTCGCTCTTGGGCTATCGGCGAAATTGAAGCGAGGGAGAAGTGGAGAGGCCCATGCTGGGTTTTGAGAGACTATTAGACGAAGATTTCGGAATGAGGAGGATTTTGGTATTGATTGTCGAGAGGTTAACCTGCTAGAAAATAGACCAACCTTCGTTGGTCAACATGTTAATCAAATGGGAGCATTTCTATTTAAGATTAACATTGAAATTTAATTAAAATTTTTTTAAATTATCACTATATTTTACAAGCATTTGCAATATAATATTTCACTATATATAAATAGTTATTCTTCGTTGACAATAGCAAGATAATGATGGTGTGACGTTTTTAATTTAAAAATTGACCAACGGTTCGCCAACGGTTGGTTAGCATTTTTACCAGAGTATATGCTGGATGCGAAAGATGATTGCGATTGATTGGGAATTTTAAAATGCTGATTCGATTTTTTTATGTTATAATGAAGTTTACATTGCACCAAAATAATTCAATAATTATATTGTAGTACAAACAGAAAATAAATTTAAAAAATTTAATTATTTATTTTCTAATTATTCGTTCGAAGGCTATATCTTTTGAATCTTCAAGCACTCAACCTCTATAGTACACCCAAAGAATGCCTCGACAAAATCGACTTCCGACCCCGAAAAAACTGCGCAGCAAGAGATAAAGGGCAAAGAAAACAGCGACTATGTAAATTAAAATCAACCATTAACAATTCCATCAGAAAAAAATGCTACCTATATCTCCTCTCACACACAAAACAGCAATAAAGATGCAAAATCACTTGAATTAATTATCCGGGCACAAACAGCGGTTCGCGTCTAAATCGATTAGAGCGCTCCTTTTCTCCTATCCCTAGTACGTCACTTTCTCCTTCTTTAAAGCCAAACCTTTTAACACCGCGCGCTGTGGGGGAGGCAAAAAGGACGAAGGAAAGAAGAAAGCACGCAGCCCCGGCAAAAGAATTCAATTATTCAGCCGCATTTCCCATCAATCCCGGCAAAAATAACCCCTCGAAGAAAAGACTCGCGCGTGCAGCCACGGCTTAATCCGCAGAACGAGATGTAATGGGAGTCGCGAGCTTCGATAAGGTACAAGGAGGTGGAGGAGGGTAAAGCAAGAAAGAGAGATCCCCTTATCCACGACGAGGTAGTTACCTACCTACCTACCTATACCCACTTTGGCGTCACATGCCGGGGAGCCGGGCGAAGACGCAGAGAGAAGTAATAAAGAGACTCTCCCTCTCTCTCGCTCTTTGTCTCCCGTATTTATCAATCGGTTCATCTCAATCCCTCTTCCCATCCAGTGTGGCGCTCGCTATTGCTTCCGTATCCGCTTTCGGAGTAACGGACCCCTATAGATTAATATGAAGGCCTGCGCGAGCGTGCGGACGAGAGACCTATGTAGCATTAAATCCTTCGCTAGGCATTAACGAGAAAGCGACAGAGGGGCGGGGATATCGTCTTCCACGACAATCGAACCCGATAACGGCGCGTCGTTGAAAATTCCCCTCTCTCTCTCTCTCTCTCTCTCTCTCTCTCTCTCTAGAGAATAAAAAAAAGAAAGAAAGGTAACAGTGCACGCTTGCACGATCGTCGTTTATATTCGCGAAATCATGCCTGTGTAGTCAAAGAGCTGCCGACGCGGCGCGAAATTCGCTGCATCGCCGAATTTCGCGCGACTGCGCGCGTGTGAACATAGGCGCCTATAGTAGGTATAACACGTATATACGTAGACGGCGACGACGATTCTTCCAGCAGAGCGAACGCTCGTGTGTCACGTGTGCGCGCAAATGTATGAATTTCATAAAGAGAGGGAGGAAGAGATATGTAGCGCGAGCAGCAGTCTTAGGCGCCCGCGGTTATTGCGAGCGTTCGCGCAAGAGTGTGTAACTCAAGAAGTTTAGAATTATTATGGGTATAGTGATTTAGAGGAGGAGGTGATGGGGTTGGTTTTGATCTATCTGGGTTACCTATCATTAATTTAATAAGAGGAGAGGGTGATAGTCGTTGTTATAGAGTATCGGATTGTAAATGGTATACTTAAGAATACGATTTCTTACTTAACAATGGTTTGGGATAATTATTGATACGACCTTTACAATAGCCATCGGCCAGCGTATCGCAAGCAAACTCTGTTTAATCAACCAACCTCGAAATATATGTACATTAGACGTCATTGATCTCATTACGTTCATTTTTTAACCACTTTCCCTTCCCACCTACCTCGAACAAATTAAAAACTTCCTCGCACAGCCAGTGATAGCACTTTTAACGTAATTCCGAACTTCGTCCCCTCCCGTCCGACAGAAAAACTCATCTCAGCTCTCCCGCGCACCTCTATATACGCAACTTCCGTGCCCCTTGCACTCCTCTTCCGAACCCGAGGAAAAATTAGAAACTCCCTCTTCTATGGAAACTTGGAAAACGCGAAAGATGAGTAATGAGCGTAAAATTATGCGCGTGCTCGCGCGCGACAGCAACGAACAAACGAACGTAGAGAGAGAGAGAAAGAAAGAAAGAAAGAAAAAAAAGACACCCTCGACGTACACTCTCCCGCTTTTTTATTCATGCACACTCGTACGTACGCATGCGCGTTCGAGGAAGAGAGGCGAATGGAATTCGATAGTCGTACGTGTCAGTCGCGCGCTCGCGCACGGCAAACAAACAGCCGAGAGAGAGAGAGCCAGGCAGAATGTCATTACGTTATATGCAGCGCGAGGGAAGAGTCGCGCGAATCGATAGCGTGTGTGCTGCAAGGGAGAGAGAGAGAGAGAGAGAGACTAAATTTCGATGGCTTATCGCGGCGAGCCGTGCTTTTGGCACTTTAGCGCGCGTGGTTGCTAGCTACGTGCGCGCGGCCGACGCTGCTGTTGCGAGAGCCGCGTGTGCGTTGAATTTTAATGAATTTTCCATGGGCGTTGTATATTATACGGAGCGCAGGGTTTTATTAATTTTTCGGGCCATTCTGATATTTTATCGGTAATATATTTATAAGGTCGATTTTGGGATATGCCGTGTGTTGTGTGCGTATAGAAATTTAAGGAATGCGACTATTGCATAATTAAGAGAACCATATGTAGTTTATCTTACCTGATAATACACTCTATATACGGTGATATTTCAAAACTAATTAATATACGTGCTAAAAAACATTTCCCTTGAATATATGCGCATTTTCAATTACATTTTTCGCCAAAAATTCGGTACCCACGCGCATTCTCCCGGCTGCATAAATATTCAAATCCGTCCCCGACACGCCGTTAAACACATTAAACATTTAATCAAACCTAATTCATAATCCCCCGGCGAGCTCGCTCGCTCGAGTTCCACTCGCTCTATATATATATACAGTCTCAGCGCATAGTCAGATAGCACACTCAAGGTTGACAATGCAAACATTTTCATAGCGCGCTAGCTAGCTACTACTTACTGCAGCGTGTATATATATAACGCACAGCGCGAATGCGCTCAACGGCGCGTACCGCCGAGCTCTTTTGTCCTATACCTACTGCGCGCATTTCAAAACCAAAAGTGCAACAATATGCAGAACGAGAGCGAGGAGTGTATTTCGCTGAGAAGAAGAAAAAAAGGAGGTGGGTATTACGTGTGTATAAATATCTTCCGGGGCATAAAGATCCCGCGCATTATTTACGGGTTATTTTCTCGCCGGTGAAATTTACGAGCGAACTTCGTAAGCGCGGTGGTATAAGTGGTGTGCATAGGAAAGGTAGAGGAGAGAATTTACATCGGGATAGAGAGAGAAAGAGAGAGGCTGAATGACCGACGTCGTGCTGCCGCGCGCGCTGTGTAATAGTGGATGAGCGGTGAGGAGGGCGCGCGCGATGGAGTGCAGCTGGTTATTGAAATTTTCAGAGGTGTAAGGTTATATGGTTAAGGGGGGGCTTTTCACTTTTCTTCTGACGCTGAAAGTTACGTTATATATGCAGCAAGAGCTTGTACGTGATGTCGGTGTATTATTAAAATTGAAAGCTTTATTGGGTTAAAAACAAAATTAAATAAACATCATGAGTTCTTTTTATTTGAATATTTATTACAAATTCGCAGTAGGTAACGATTGTACCGAACAAAAAAAAACTAATATAAACTTCAGTTCATTTGGAAATCCGTAAAAAAACAACACACGCAAATCAAACTTTATTACTCTCCACCTGTCCGTCACTCTTGCACCAAAAAAAGAACAAACATCGAACCTCCCAAAAAAAACGCCGGACACGAGCCAAATTTCGCAAACCGCATCTCGCCTCTATTACACTCCTCTCCAAAATCCCAACCCGCATTCGTCCCTCTCTAAAACTAAAATCCCTCGAGGAATTCCCTCCTCTTCCTGATTAATATTCCCTTCGTACGCGTACGATTGATGGGGGGAAAACCTCGGCGCGTCCGAAACTATAAAAACGGCGATAAGCTCGGTAATCGCGCGTAAAAATAGAAGCGACGGAGAGAATTGATCGCGGCGATGCGCGCGGCTATTATCGCTCGTGACATGGCGCCCACGTGGATTGTTATTCCGCGGACGCGGGAGCGAGTATATATGCGCGCGCGCAGCGAACGTTATGACAATCGACGGGTATCGGGTTCTTATGCTGGTCATGCAGTGTGGGTGTATAGGTGTGTAAGATTTTGCGCTGCTATTGTGGAAAGTGTCGAGTGTCCGCAGTGACAAGAGGTGACCGCGGTTTTTGAGAAACAAGGAGGAATTGAGAATGTTGTCGGGGAGAGGATCACTTTTCTAGGACAATTAAAGGAAATGTTTTGTCATATATTGAATTTTATAGTTGGACACGATGAAATTTCAGACACGAATAATTCTTATTTTATATTTTAAAATATACAAAATAGCAATGAATACTGAAACATATGGATACAACATTACGTATAATATACAGGTTCGCTTATTTTTAATTAGTATATAGAAAACAAAACCCCAGATCCCTCACCTGCTCTATTTATTATCAGAGAGCCATTATCATTGGGCCAATCAATGCGCCAGCGAGTCCCCGACCTGCACATATTAAATTCATCCCATCACTCACCTCAGGCGCGCGCGTTTGATTCGCTCCCGCAAAAACCATCTCATTACTACTGCAGGCGCCGCGCCGCGCAGCGAATCCCGCGGCTATCGTCCGTCCCTTTTTCATCTGCAACCTCTGCCCCCGTAATTGACCGCTGGATCCTCATTAAACTACCAGCCGAACTTCGTGAATTATTAGCGCGCGGCAAGCCGACCTCCGATCCTCCACTGTACACACAAAAACTTCGAACTAGGCTTCGACCCCAATTTCTCCCCACCCCCTGTACGTCCCCGAGAAAGAAAATCGTGTTTATACGCATCAGACATTCCCTTTCGGCACGGGGACAGATGTGAGAGAAAGTTGATGTGGCATGTAGCTATAAGAGAAAAATAGGGAGAGGAAAGGGTGACAGGGATGATAAGGGATAGTTTTTTGGACGAGGGAGGGTCCCGAATGGTTAATGCGCCGGGAGGATGGAGTGCGGTTTTTAATGGGGTGAAAATTTGGATGCAGAGAGAGACAGAGAATAATAAAGGAGCTGTTTTATGGTAAATATTGGGTATGAAAATAGAGAAAGTATATACGTCGCAGGGGAAAAATGTTGCGTCGTTAGGTAAACGTGGCGACAAAGCCCCGCTGGAAAATTGACCGTTATAAAAACGAAAAATGACGAACCACTATTTTCACTATACCTCGTAACTCAACGAATATACTGCACACTCTCTCCTCCGATGCATCTAACGTCGCCTTCACCTCTATCCCTCCGAAAATTCTCTCTCAAATCATTAATAACAACTGCACTATACACGACCCTTGTTCCTTGTAATATCCATCACCTTGCTCACGGGCCGCTTCCTCGCAAATTAACCGTGTTAGCAATAATTGCATTATTTTCGCGGCGCAGCAGCAGTAGCCCTGGTATCTGAATAAATCAACGCAAGCGCCTCGTGTTTCCCCCCAGTGAGAGGAGGAACTCGGGCTCGATCCGTCATTGCGACAGGCCTGTCCCACAACTGACGCGAGACAAATCGAAGGCCGGCCGTCCGTCCGTCCGTTCACTCGGATCTCTCTCAGTCGGTCGGCTACCCCGACGTCGACGACGGAGGTGTCGTATATGTAGGTATTCCTGACTGAGAAGTTCGTATAGTATGTCAGCGGTTCATGCAGGGTTTTTGGATGGTGCTTTGGATGATGTAAATTCTAAAATTTATGGAGGTGGGAACGTTGTGGGTGATAAAGTTGAGAAATTACGGGATTGAAGGGATTTGGGAATGATGAGGTAATTTTGATTTGAAATTTTTTTAGTCAATTTTTAATTTAGAATTTATGGAAATCGAGTAAAGTTCAGGGTCTCTGTTTAAAGTGTTACTTTTAAATCTATTTTTAACAAGGATAAAGTAATTATAAATAGGGTATCGATTGACATTAAAGACGACGTAGCGAAATGATTTTTACATCGTGGATATAGATAAAACGCAATAGCAATTTGACGACGTAAATTGATTACAATGCACAAATCAGCTGATTTCAAATTTTGCGCTTTCATTTTCCAATTTACACAAAAACTTTATTACATTCGAAAGATATTCCGCACGCGCGCACCTGAAACGCAATTTCTCCTTTTATTTCTCCCATCCGCGCACGAGTACTGCGAAAATTCCACGGTAAAACAAGATTATCCCATTACTTTTCCGCATTACGCGAGCTGTCCATTTTTTGAAAACACACTACTCACTCGCGTTTCGCGCACACGCCGTTACCGAGAAATTTTTCTGTCATTAACTTCTCCATTTTTCCTTCTCCCTCTCTTTCTCTCTCTCATCGCAATTCTTCCCTCTCTCTCTCTCTCTCTCTCTCTCTCATTTCCTTTTTTCACCTTCCTCATCTAGCTCGCTTACTTTTCTCGTTTCCACCGAGCCAATAAATACATCCCAAAGCAGTCTCGAATCGTTACCCGATACACACAGACATACATACATACATCGCCCGGCGCGAAAATACATCCGGCGCTGCGCGTGAAACTCGGAACGATACGTCTTCCGCGCGCGAGCGCGAAAAATAAAGGAAGGAAGCGGAGGGGGGAATGAAACGAGAAATCTAATACATTTTTATCTTGATCCAGAGTCCTTGAAAAAAACGTGTTGGCTGTAAGCGCGCGCGTATGTGTGTATGTATAGATAATATATATATATACGTGCCGTAAAAAGCAGCGGCTTTTCGGCGCTGCTTTTTACGATTTTCGCGCCCGCGTCAAGGTACGTATAAGGGTCACATTTTCAAAATGCACTTCTTTGAGACGTATGTGAGCTGAAAATATATTTATATCGATCAGTTTGTTCGTTATGCGTTGTTATTATTATATAGTGATCGAATTTTTCTTTTTATATAAGTATAGTAACAATTTTTTATTTTCTTAACATTTTTTTAATTTATGATCGTGAAATCTATACCTATAGTTTTTTATATCGTCTGGAGCGAAGGCCATTATTAAATATTTATAGGATATTTTTTTTTTTTTTTTTTTTGATAAATTTACTCCCTATTACAGTAAAAAGTTTACTCGTTCGATATATATTACATTGCCCTGTTGAGGTATATTTTATATATAACGGCTTATAAATTAAGTAAAGTTCCCGTCAAAAGCTAATAAATGTTCAATAATTTCGTAACACAACGAGAAGATATAACGTATAGGCTGAAATAAGTTTATCGGGAAAGTTCGGCTTATCGAGCCGCAACTTTTGAATGTGCGGAGATATTAGGGCATATTTTTCACTCTCATAAGAATGAGCGTCTCTCAAATTACTCTCTCACGCGCGGGGGGAACAAAAAGTCGATACTACACGAAGCAAAAAATAAATTTCGCCCCCAACTCGTGCCGTAATCTCGGAGCCCTCTAAGCCCCCTCCATCCAAATACCCTCGTGTATTTTGATACCATTTTCCTACATCAAAGATCCATTCACTACCCCTTTTTCCCCCTCTCTCTGCAACGATGAATCACATCGTTTTAGTGCACACAAGCTCACCTACGAAACATTTTAGATTTAAAGAAAATACATGAATAAAGGAATAAATCTGCGTGGAGTGACCTTTCAGCTCCCAATTCGACGAACCACGCGTTCTGCACAATCCAAGAGTTAAAATTAAAATCATAAATTTCCAACCGACCTCTCGCTGGCTCTCGCGACGCGGATAGAAATCGAAGTCTCGGGGAAAAAGTCTCGACCTAGACTCGTATACGAAATAAGCAGCGCGCAAAGGTGTGGGCAAGCGCGCACACGTACGCGATATCCTTGGACCAATCGCAGCAGTAGCACACACACACTCTCGTATACACGTTCTGCACGAGGAGAGCAATTTCGAAGATTGCCCTTTGCCCCGTAGCCGAGAGAACGAGGGAGAGACGAAAATGACGCGCACGACAGGGATCTCGAAATATAAGAAAATAACAACTTCGAAAATTTTCGCCCAACGACGGCGAGAGAGAAAGAGAGTGTGAGCTTATATACAGTGGGGTGCACGCGCGGAAGTTATAAAAGTAGGGGAGTTGGGCTGTATGGATTGGGCAAAATAAATAAATAAGCGACGACGGGGGAGCGAGGTGCGCTGGATCGCGAAAGTTTGTTTTGGAAGAAAGTTAATTAAAAATAAATGGGGGAGAGGGCTTTATTCAGCTGTTATGGCTTTTATGGATAAGATATTGAGGAAATATATATGTGAAAGTTTAGAAAATATTATTAGACATTAGCGTTTCTCATTTAAATGATTCTGCGATATGATTGGACATTTATTTACTTAGGAGTGTATTCAATTTATTTGCTAAAATTTTCGTCCGAGTCTGAACAAAAAAAAAGCCAGACACGCGAGAGTATCTCCAAAACACTCTCCGAGCCATATATACACCCCACCACCTAAGACGCACGGGTGGTGCGACAAAGGGTCAGAGACGAGAAAGAGAGATAAAATAAAAGCCAGAAGATGAATGGCGCTGGGATTCGCGCCTGCGCGCGTCTCCCTGCAGCCGAGATATCGGCGCGGCGGCGATTCCTTGGGGACGCGCGAGAAAAATGAACGTTAGGCTTTCCCCACTCGCGAAACTTTCCGCAGTGAGAAAATAAAGCGCGGCGGGGTCCGTATAAGCTCCGATAATTCAGCGAGGTGTATTAATTGCCTCGGGCCGGTGGGTTTGAGGATGGAAAAGGTGCGATATACATTTTGGAGTGGTAATTTATGTTTGTTAACGGAAAGAAGAGGAGGGAAAAAACATGTTTTTGAACGGGACATTTAAGTTTTTCCATTAGGGCGCCCCTAAAGCTGCGCTCTACGCGTGTGTCACTATCTAAATGTAACGCTTTATCACGGGCTCGTTGCCCGGATGAAACTACTTGGGAAGTTCGAAGTTATCCTGATAATAACTGCACTAAACTAACTATTAAAGCAAAGAAGGCCGAAGTTACTATTAGGAGTCGTTGGAGATTGTAAACTATTATCTACATGTATAAGCTGTTCTTTGAATTTGTTATACGGTAACTTATATAGCATTTTAAAACGTAATCGAACAATGCGGCGTCCTCCGCAAGTATTTTAGAACCTATAGAACCTTATAATATCAGTAAGTTTCCAAATCTTCTTTGCTGTTCTAATCTATCGCCAACCGCTTATATCAACAAAGTCTGTATTATAATTGAAAACATAATAAATTCTAAGAACCCAGCCTATTGTACCAAAAACACAATATATACCACAACAACCCAGCGCACACTTGCCGTCTTTCTCAACCCCTTTGCCAAAACTCTATTATACGCTAAAGATCAAAAAAGCCGTGCGAGAACACACATGCTTCCAGTTGCCCCCCATCACATCGCGAAAACAAAGGCAAAAAGGAAACGCACGTCGTCGCCGTCGTCGAAACAGCTCCACGGCGCCGCGTATATACTCTTTCTCACTCTCCATTAACCGTCAATCCCCTCTCGGCGTCTTTTCTCAAAACTTCCGATGCAAGTGGCGTGCGCACTCTCACCCGAAAAATCATTTTCCCCCGGGGACGTCTTTGATCTCGCGGACTTTTGCCTCTCCAAAGCACTCGCGCCCGTCCTGTGCTGCTGTTGTCGTGTGCTCGCTCCGTCCTAAAACGCACAATTTGTTTTCTTAATAAGGAGAGGGTAAGCGCAGGAGTCAAAGCGCTCGCGCGAAATGCATTTCCGCCTCGAGAGGGGCCAGAGAGAGAGAGAGAGAATTGAATTCGCCTGGTTGGAGGCGTAAGAGCCTTTGCGTGCCTTTTTATGCCTGCAAAGTGTTATGCCTACTTCGTTCTTTCTTCTCCCGCCCTCCGTTCTCTTTGGCGAGAGAGCTGTTGTGTACTTGCCGATCCGTCTTTTCATAAATTTCGTCGTGCTTTTTTTTCGCCTCCTCCTTCGCCGTCGTCGTACCTGCTGCCTTTGCCTCGATCTTTTTTCACGACGGGCGTAATTTACATCGCCGTCGGTAGCAAACAAATTATTAATAAGCTCTTCTCGGGATTCTATGTGATAGCTTTTGTTTTGTGTAAATTTCTTATTTTTCGTATAGAGAGATAGAGAGAGCGAATTAAATTCGATATTTAGCGCGGATATGCGAGAAAACTGTTTGCTCGTGCATTCGCGCGTATGTTGACGTATCAATTTTAATGCGAAAGTGCATGACTTGCGCGTGGATTTTTCGTTCAAATTTGCGCTGATAAAAAAGCAAATAGCCCAGTATTATTGAATCCGCGCAAATGCCCGCACGTGTATGCGAGTCTGAAAGATAACCTTGTAAATATTGTTTCACAAATATAATCTTTATTTTCATTATTTTTCCTCTTAAATTAATGGATATTCATTTACCAAACGATATAGAGAAAAATAAAAATACATTTCCATTCATCACATACCCGCTAATCGTATTATTAAACTTTGCAATACGAGGAGGGGGGCTGCCGCGTGGAAAACCCTCCACCAGCCCCGAAGTATTTATCACGAACTTTCTAAGTCTCATTACGAATACCGCGAATACCTCTTCCCCCCATATCTCGCTCTAAATTACAGGCTAAAAATAAATTGAACGCGCGTCTCGCATCCATCCTCATAACCGTTCCCCCGCCCCCTATTTTTCATACTTCGCAAAGTGTACACACTATACACTAAACACACCCTCTTCACCGCCGTAGACGATCCTTTTTCACTAATCACCAACGGAGCGCCGTCGATTTTTCTCTCTCGCTCGGCGCGCAGAAGCTATTTCGACGCTTGTTTATCAAAAACGAAAACAGCCAGACCACCACACAAAAGGAGAGAGGGGGCGAAGGAAGCCAAGTCGAGAGACTTCAAAGCAATAACCACGAGATTACCTCGCCGTCGCTGCACATACGCGCGAGGCATTTGCATCGAGTTTTCTCTCTCGAGGAAAAAAAAAGCGAGGAAAATAAAAGAGCGGCTCGAGAGGCGCGCGCCGTGCGCCTTGCGTCCCAAGATTAAAGGGGAGAAATTGCGCCTAGAAAAATTGCGCGTAAACGATCGCGTGAGCGGAGAGGGAGGGGGGAAGAGAGGGTGATTTCGGGGACGATTATGGCGACGATGACGGGGGAACGTGGAATTGGGGTAAGGAGTCGCTTTTACGGAAGGCGCGTGGATTTTAAAATGTTGCCGGTGAATATATATGTTTTTTAGTGTGGCTTCTATATGTGGGTCATGTTTAATTAGTGAGGGATGAGTTTGAAAAAATATTATTTTTGTAGGATGAGGAATATATGTTTTGTTGTTACGATGCCTGATGAAAATATTTATTAGTATATCTTATATTTTACTCGAGAAGAGGCGTATTGAATAGAATATTGACTTTGCAACGCGTGCGATATGAAAAAGTTATTAAAAGTATATCAAATTATTTTTGCCATTCGAATAAGTTAGACTTTTACGATCATTCGTATCTAAAATGTATACATAAAGGATCATTTTATATCGTGTGACACACTTTTTGAAAATTAGCAAGACTCTGCCGAGCGAGGTAACCTTTTCATAAAATTAACTAACTTCCAGTTTATTAGTCGGAAACGGCGAATGAAGCAAAGCGGGTAATAAATGTCTTACTCTCTCCGGTACTTCGGTGTGTAAAATTACATCACAGAAACGGAAATTAATTACCAAATAGAACTTGTTTTCTCTCTCCCCCCACGCTGAAGAAGTATAACGCGTCATTCCTGCGGACTCCTTGGAAATTACTAGGATTATTAAGCTTTCTAATTAACTAACGACGTCGGCGGCTGAGGCTTTCTTTCATTAATTAAAATTTTTCATTAGTTTACACAATATTACCGCGGGCGCGCAGCACAACCGACGTAGCCCAAATGAAGAATTCGTACTTCTGTAATATAACCGACGCGCGCCCGCCTTCCTACCCTCACCTCCCCCGACTTTTTATGGAGGAGGGGGTGGCTACATTATAACGACGTTTTCATTTAATTAAACATAACTTCATAAAGATTACACTCTCTCGCTCGCTTGCTCGCTCGCCGCTCGTTACTCACTAGAAGTACTCTCGTAATTTGATTATTTTAGTTTAATAGCAGCTTCTCACCGACATCGGGAAAAATAAAATCCCCTGTAAATCAATTTTATTTGGTGAAACATCGTGTGGTTTTCACATATTTACGATGGAGAATATTATACGGTTAATTATTAACTCATCGCTTTCCCTTTCGACCTAAAAAACTGACGGATTATTGATATAATTAAGCGTGAAAATTTATCCGTTATTTAATTTTTCCTCAACTAGGTTAAACGTTTTTTGCCAAGGTATATACGTAACAATGTTTACTGTTTATTGAAAATATTAACGAAAATAAAGACTCTTCGTGATAATAATCGCATGAATTATGAAAACAAGTGCGTCTGTACTAAACTTATACAATCTTGCATCATTTTTCGTAACACTTGACAGACCCCCCAGTACTCAATTGACATCACTTCGCGCCTATTCGCAAAAACATCACGTCACTATACGCGCACCAACGAAAAAAACATTTCCTTTGGCGAATTCACATAATTACTCAAACGTGATTAAAAACATCCTGCCGTGTCGCGACATCCAAAAGTCCGCGCGTACGTTTCATCTCCTCGCAAATTAAATTATATCTTCGAAATCAGAACGCGGATTAAGGCGCTTGCGCGCTCCTAATTTCTCCATCGCTCTCTCGCGCTCCGACAAACACGCCATTTCAATATTTAAACTGCCAATCAGTGGGAGAATAAAATTACTCTAATTCCTCTCGTCGAGTTTCGTCAATACGAAACAGGGCCAAGCAAACCTCTCGCAAGTCGCGCGCAGACGACTCGGGGCGATTTGCGCACGCTAAATATTTAGCGAGAGCGCGCGCATATAGCAGGCGCAAATCAAGCGCTCGCTCGCTCGCTCGCTCTGGAAGGAGGACGCACACGCCGGGCCTGCTTTTTTGTTTATGCGCCGCCTTAATATTTGCGCCCCCGCGCGCAGAGCCTCATAGAGGGCACAGAGGGAAAATAGGAAGCGGAACGCCGGGAGAGTCAACAGGAAAGGCGAGGAGAAAGAGAGAGAAAAAATAATACCGAGTACCCAGGTGGAAAAGCAATTCCGCGGCCCCGTTTTTCGCAGCTCTCTTTCGGAAGGGCGCGCCTGTGCGTACGTGTGTGTGTCTGCCGTTTTCCTCGATTTTCATCTAGGAATAAAGGATTCCTTCGGCCCCTGGAAAGTGAAAATTCATATTTCTCCGCACGTATGTGGGTTATATCCACACCGCGTGTGGAACAATCGTCTACTACACCGCCGCACTCTTACCATTTTTTTTCATACCTTTGTTTTTTGGCAAAAGTTATTAAGAGCGCAAGAGCCGTTTTTTCAAATTTAAACCGCGCTGCGCGCGCGTTCTGTCATTTCTTTTTTTATCTATATATACCTGCACTGGGCTTTTTACGTTCGGATTTTCGCAGTGCGGCTCGTACGAGATAGACGGACCAATTTAAATTATCAGTGGCAGCCGCTTGCGCTTTCACAAGGATATTTTTACATTTCCAATTTAGAGAGGGAGCAAAAGCCCAGCGCGCACACGCGCCAACGTAACCCGCGTCCCTTTATTTCGGCGCGCGTGTGACGCGTAACGTTGTACAGCCAAAAAAGCACCAAAAATATAAGCGCTGAAATTTCAAGCTATTATATTCGTTCGTATATAGCCGCATCGCTGTTGTATTTTTGGATATTTTTATGCATGAAAAATTCGAGAATCCCTCGGGTATGTACGTGTATTATACATATACCTATACATATACCGGCGCGAGAGTCGTCTTGCGCGCATATATATCTTATCAGGCGTGGAGAGGGGGAGGCAAACATTCGGCGCGTTAGCGTCACGCAATCAAGCGGCTCGATATTTACGGTGTCGTAAATAATATGACAGCCGTGCGCGCGAGCTAGCGGAGAAAGAAGAGATCCCAACTCTCCCGCCACGCGGATAGAAAAATGATATATACAAGGCCGTTCTCGAAAAGTATATACGGAGGAGCGAGCCGCTCTATATTATATTAAGGGCGCGAGCACTCGCGCGAGCGTAAATAATTTTTTATGGCTCGAGTTTATCATCTGTAACGCGCCCTGTACTTTGGAGCTTTAGCGTCTGTAATGTCTATGTGTATGTGTGTGATACTGCGTGTGTTATACGAATTTAGAAAGTTGCACCAAACGCTTTGGATTGTTCAGTTATCGCGGTAATATTGTATTGCCTGTACGAGAGATTGTAGAGGTTATCACCTATGCGTTCCAGATTATGCAAATGAATTCAGAGCCATAAATACCTTCCGCTATACAGCTTACAATAACATATATATATACTTTAAATTAAAAAATTCAATTTGCTTCAGAATTATGTCCGCAACATTTAATCATCATTCCTCAACGCCTTTAACAATCCTTTGTACCTCTCACCTCTCGCCCTAAGCATCGCGTGATTATTTACATGACACGTTTTCACTTAACCTCAAGCGCGCGCACAGGCGCTTTCAACTCTTCTTCTCCTTCTCTGCACCTGCACGATGACTTTCCGAAGGACCTATCTCCTCGCGCAAACACGTACAGTCTACACACACTCGTTGCGTCACGTCGCGATGACTTGCCAGCATGCGTATACCCACTTCCGTTCCTGCAGACTCGAGGAGAGCGCAGCTATTTTCTGCGGCACGTATAGCACGCTGTTTGCGCTCGATCATTGCTAATGGCGTCGCGCGTGTTGAGAGAGAGAGAGAGAGAGGAAGAGAGTGACCGATAGGATTGTGCGGAGGGACGAGTGTATAGAGGTGAAAAGTGTGAGACACCAGATGTGTGCAAGGGAAGAGAGTATAACAAGGAATCGCGTTGTCGATGATGGTGAGGAGAAAGGAGGTGAGTGATCATATTATGTGCATGTGTTTGAATTGTTAACGTTGGAGCAATTCGATCGTGGGTTTAATCTTTTCGTAGGTGAATAACTTGTTCCTCACACCGGGCCGAAAGGAGCACATTTACCGGGTATGACGAAAAATGGTATATCCACCATAGGAGATAAATTGGCCAGCCTACAGTCCGTGTTTTCCACTCTCGCCTAATTCGGTCTGGGTGTCAATTTACACGAGCTGTAGACTGTCCGAGTTTTTTTCCCCCTATAGATGCGTAATATACTATTATTACATTTTATAGATTTCGAAGAATTCGAGTAAATTTTTATTAATTGGAAAATATTTGAAATAACTATGAAAAATAAACATCACTTTAAATTTTTGCAGATTTCCAAGTAATAGATAAATATGTAAATATTCCCGTATTTACTAAAAAATATAAAACAAAAATCAATGGTTAAATATGTATAGTTTAACAAAAAGCTCGACAAATATCCCGTGTGTGACGCGATTCCTCTTTGTGTGAGGAGCAAATATACCGTCGAAAAAAACGGTTTAACGCGTGCGGTATTGGGTAAGCCGCGCACCAGCTCTCCTGCTCTAGTCGAAAATTATCGATAGTCAAATATAACACGCACAAATCAAACAGGCGCGCTCTGACAACTAAATTGCGAACGTTACAGCCGTATCTGTTAGCACGTCACGCGCGGGGAAATATTTTGATAGGTGCACTCGCCTGTAAAAATACCCAACAAGAGCGCAGCTTTCAATCGTAAATTTTCTGATTTCTGCGCACAGCACGCGGCGCCGTATAGCCGAAAACCGAGGAGAACGTATAAACTTTTTGGAAAATCGAGCTGCCACGAGCTTTCAGCAAGCTTGCTTTTTATCCGCGTGTCAAAAACAAAAGAGTTTTTTATGCGTGATGGGTGATAAAATGTCACTTCTAGATATTTTAGTGCGGCTATAGTTATAATTTTTATGGAATTACATAACCTTTGAAAATTTCTCTTTTCTCTGTCACCTCTGAATTATTGGGATTCTAATAAAATTGAAATACACTTGTTTTTTTTTTCTTTTAAAAATAAAGTCTTGATTCTTTCCTTTATCATCATTTTCATCGACGTTATGATATGCCAGAGGCTAATTTCGTCAGAAATTTTCGTAATTTCCGAACTGCGCATAAAATCAGCCGACTTGGATGACTTTGCAGAGATCGCACGAGAAACGCAGCACGCAGGCATCTATTTGGCTTTCATTATATAAAGGTTTCGGTTACGCGCTCCCTCAGCCGACTGATAACAGAGTTTCGTCTCTTTAACGAACGAGCGCAGGTGTTATTCCAACTGTACAAGTTCTCACAGCGGAATGTTAAACACGAAATCTTTCCTCGAAAAGTTTTAAATAGACTTTGACAACTCAACTGAGAGCCTGTCATCTGCGACTTATAACCCACATTTCACTTCATTATGATCAAATTGAAATGTAAATCTTGGATTTGTGGAATACACTCATAATATTGTACCTCTTGGAAATTATCTTGAAAATAACACCACTAAAGCTACATTTATACCTTATAAAAAGGAATAGAAAAAAAGGAATAGAAAAAAATGCAATCGACAAAATTCATCTCAAATACAAAATACTACACAATATTAAAACTCTTTTCTGAAATTGAAACACATAAATATCCGTACCCAATAATACACATTACCATAAAAAACCTAATATTCCTCTCAAAGCCATCCCAACACCCCATTAAAAAAAAGCCTCCAATGCCACGGATTCCTTTCGCCCACACTCCTGCACCCACGCTCGCGCATTCTCGCGCGAATGAATCTCCATCGCGCTTCGCCACTTTCATTCTCCCGTATTACCATATACATTGCGCTGCGCGGCAGCAGCAGCAGCAGCCACGTCTAATACCTATACACTCACACACGCACGCGTATAGCGGAGCGGCGCTCGTGGCAAAATTAATGCGGCGCGAGCCTACTGCAGACGCACGCTGATGCTGAGCAGAGCTCGATATCTACTTGCTCCCTTCTCTCGAGCCCTTAAACTTACGTTTTTCCGTGTACGCGCACGTTGTAATTCAACGTAGAGTTACGTGTGTTTTTGCCTCAAGAGTAGCGAGTGTTTTTCTCTCGGTCTCCTTCCGAGAGAACACCGGCGCAGGTTGGTCGTAAAAATATCGAGGTCGGTGCGAGAAGAGAGGCTGTGCGCAAATTCAGGAATGCCGGTAGTTTTCTTCTCGGGTAAAGGGAGAGAGAAAAAAATCCCTG
>JAPYZO010005042.1:0-25785 GCA_030522905.1 Torymus flavipes | reverse complement strand
GCGCGCATGTAAAATATTCGGAGATGAGAGAAACGAATCACATCATACTTTTCCATAACTTTTTAAATAAATCAAACGGAGTTAGGTGTCCTTTTGTCGGCGCGAGAGACAAAAAGCCGACGAACCGCACGCTCGTCGCGTATTCCGCTTTTGTCGTCTCCACGCTATTGTTATTTATATACGCGAGAGCGAGTTCTCGCGCCGAATTTCGCGGGGAAAGTGCTCTTTTTTGTCTCCGTATTATGAGACTTTGCAAAAGTTAATTACGCTCCGGCGCGGACTGAAAGCGCACGAATATAGTTCACCATCGCAGGGTTGATAATTGTCTGAATAAAATATGAGTACGAGAGATTCAGTAATGACTTCCCGTTATAGAAGCAATCGTCCGTCAATTAATAATTCTAACCTTCGATTTGCGCGCCGGTGTATAAAAAAACTCGAACTTTATAATCCGTGTTGTATTAATACCTATATATCGATTATAAAATACCCATTACCTATAAATAAACCATGCAGACTAAGCGCGCACACACGGACAAATCAGTCCGTTTATTAAAACTTCAACGTTGCATACCTATGTAGGTATATAAATATACGCGAATGTATTTTACACACTACAGCGATTACCATACCCTATTCACATACATATTATATACGCGCTGCGAGGCCAATTGTTCTTTCAAGGCTATATCACGAGGCATAATCCTATCAGCCAGAACAACAAACACACGTTTTCCCCCTCTCCTATTTACATTATATCAGCTACCACGTAGTTACATCACATCCCGTGCACAACCTCATAATCATTCCTCTGGTCGCCCTCTCCCCCCAATAAACGCTGTACCCCCGAAAAGAAAAAAAACCTCCTCCATTATCTCTCCCGGATGAGATCCATCTCGAAGCGAATCCCCCAAAACCTCGTACCTACACAGCAACATACTCGCGACACGTATCTCGGTCATATCTGCATTTTCGCGTGCAGCTCAGCAGCTCTCTTTTGATCCCCTCGCGCCTGAGCGAGCCAAAATCCCGCGTAAACATCGTCGTCGTCGTCGTTGTCGTTAATATTTAGACCGTGTGTGTATATTTCGCGCGCGTTTTTGTTTACGTTATGTCGTTGGGAAAAAAGAGAAAGAGGGAGAGGCAGTCGTATAAATCGAGGCGTGAATAAAGTATGAGACGGGGGATGATCGATTACAGGATTAATAATGCAGAATGGCTCATCAGAAGTTTCATATCGCGCGCGCGCTCGGTGAAGTAGTTTGTGCGCGATGCGGTGATGTATTAGGAGCTGGGCTGATTTATTTATGAAGGTGATATTAAATATAAAATTGGACGCTTAGAATTTATCGGAGGAGGTCTCGAGACGATTCTTTATTTTGGATGGTGCGTGTGTGTGTGTGTGTGTTTTTGCGAAACTACTTCAAGTTTAATGAGCTGAAGTATGAATCCGACACGTGACGAAATTTCTAAGCGATGAAGTTTAATCGTCGGAGTAGGGTGAATCCTTAAAGGTGGAATCGAATTTTCGTCTTTTATGTTAGGCATGAGAAATTTTGAAAATACGTGGACGTATTTTAATTTAGAATGTCTAAGATGTGAAATTCTCAAAGTTTTTACGTTATTGTTTTTAATTACACTTTTATCAAATTATTTGTGCCATGGATAATTGTAAAACAATATTGAGCTGTGCGAGTAAACTATAGTATTTACCACGTAATTTAATTAAAACTGTTTTGCGGAAACATAGTCACTCGCTCAAAGTAATTGTGAGTAGCTTTTTCGGAAAAAGTATAATTAATTAAAAAGATACTTGTTAAAATATTGTTTGCAAAAAGATTTTTATTTCAAATTTCTTACTTTACCTTTGTCATTTCGCGTTGGCGTTACACAAGAGAAAAGATTCATTATAAAGCTTTTATCATCAGAACTTTGTTGACAAATACTAATAGAAAAATAAACTCATCGTGTTAGCTGCTTAAAAACTTAAAAATCTCTTTCTCTCCCGAAAGCACTTTATTAATTTAAACTTCTTATAAAAGACTTAACAAGAAAGAGTAAAAGTTGAAAAAGTATATATAAGCTCTAGAAAGAACAAACAAAGCACGCGATCCAATTACCCGTCGAAAAAATTATAAGTATCCTCGAACTAATTTCGGCATCTCAAACATTTCATCCATTAACCCCGAATGTGTCTTTGTAAAAAGGCTTCCTCCATCCCGCGCGAAAAGCCGAGCCGAAACAAAACAAAGAGAGACACGCAGGCCGGAATCGAGAAAAAAGCCACCACAGGTCACCCTTTACTTCTGGAGGAATAAAAAGAGAGCGCGAGAAAGCAAAGATAACATTCACAGCACCTAAAAGCCCATCCACAATCCAAACTCTTTCGGCCGAACCCGAACACCGATAAAACCCCCCCGTTTAAAGAGAGCGAAAAGACCTATAGCCGCGCCGCGCGCGTAACGCGCAAACAAAGCACGCAATTTATCTTTCTCTCTCTTTCTCTACTACCTACTCGCGCACTCGTAACGCAGCCGACCATCAAAGACGCTCCTCTCTACCTCGCACCGCAGCGTCAATCCGCGCTGATGCTCCTTCTCAAGCAAACTACCTTCTCCTCCTCTCGCTCGCTCGCTCACTCTCCTCACGCGTAAATTTCCGCGGCGTGCACAGCCGCGACGTGTAACGATAATTAGAGCACTGTGCGACTCGGTGGCGCGAAATCCCCCCTCCCCCTCTTCCACGAACCTTAAAGGCGACATATTGCTCTAGTTCCGACACCCCTTTTTGCCCTCTGCACGACGACCCGTGTGCCCGGAGAAATTCCAAGTGAGTGGATTGAAGAGAGAGCGGGGAGGAATAATTAGAGAGACGCGCGCGAGCGGACTGTGGAGGACCGGAAGAGTTTTTTTTGTGTCGCGCGAGACCGCGTAATTATGCATGTGCGCAGCGATGGTGGTGTGAAAAGGTAGAGAAGACTGTTTGGATTTTACGCGCGAAGGTGAAAGGGGATTTTTTTTGTTCTAATTTAATGGAGAAGAGGGGAAGGGGGTATTTTAATGGGAATTCTGAAGGGATGTTAAGGCGGCTTTTTGGTATACGCGAGAGCTATAGCCTCGTTGTGCGATGGCTCTCGACGAAGTTTGTTAATGTTTCAGTAATGAATTTCAGAGGTGGTTTTTAATTCACGACGCCCTTCGGGCCGAGTTTTCGTTACTACAATATATATACGTACGAAATAAAGTCTTTATTTTAATTCCGTTCCATTATGGAAGTAACGTATTTATTTCGGAGAATGGAATGAATTTTTTTAGCTTACGTTTTTATACGACGTGCATATATTATTTCGTTAGTATGGATTCCGATATTTTTACAATTTTTTAATGGGGTAGACTGCAAAAATGTCTTTTCCTCCGTTCATAAAAAATGCATTGTTTAAATATGCAGATTGGCGTAAAAAAACATACCTGAGAGCGAAGATGACAATAAAAAGGCAAAAAGAAGTATCGGCTCATTAATAACCCAGAGGGATCAGATTCGAGAGGCTGCTGCAGATAAGAGGAGAATAAAAAATGAGGGGATAAAAAAAGTTACTTGACTAATGAATTCTATATATTATTGTCGTGCGCGCGCTTGTGCGCGGCGGGAAAATTCATGACGTGTATTAGGTATCGGATCCTGAGAAGTAAAAATATTTAAATCGGGTCGTTTGCGGAAAAGAGAGGCAAAGAACAAAGGGCGAAAGGTTCAGGCGAACGTGCGGGGGAACAAAGGTAAAAAGAAATAGCGAGGGCACGGGGCGGATGCGGAATTTATCCACCCGGTATTTATTATTCTGTTATTGTTCAATTTAAATTGGCGAATAGAATAATACGAGGAGTATTATTCGACGGAAGAGTCGGTTATACCGTGGGAGAGATATGTACCTATCCCCCTTTTGCATATTCTTTGGGAAAATCAATGTTTTCAATTCGCCATGAAATTCTTCGAATTTTTATTTCGAAAAATCAGGATCCCTTTCAGCACGTTATTAGCTTCGATATTCATATGAAGCTCTTCTGATATGGTTCTCTCGTAGCAAAAATTGCGTTATCAATCTTGTAAAGGTCTATATGACTTGGATCCCGTCCTACAAGAGGATTTTCTTTTTATTAATATTTCAATGCAGTCGTGTAATTGGTTTTGGCAACACTGCGTGTATAATACTATAGTAAAAAAATTTCTATCTTGTTACGGGTTATCCAACTTTCTCAAGAAATTACAAGGAAGTTGTAAAAATGTATCAGATTTACTTACTGTTTGCAATAGCGAAGAAAAATTCTCACATTGCTTCCCCATTCAAAGCTAGTATCTTATCAATTTCTCGAATCGAATTAAATTTTCCGTTTTTACCCGAGATCGAAATAAATTCTCCGATTTCTGGAATCGAAGGCTGAAGCATGAGTTTCCGTAAATATCATTTCCCGGCGTTAGAAAAAGCTCCACCTCCAAAAGCAAAGGTAAACACACTGAATTTTTCAGCCATCGCAAGAAAACTCAAACACGCGCTAAAACCTCCATCCGGAGCTAAAATATCAAACGAAGACCAGCGAAAAAAGAAAATAATAATAACAAAACCGCACTATGGCTACAGCTACAATTACGCAAAAAATAAAGCTAAAATCCTCCACATTCTTTCGCTACGTACAAATCCCAAAAGAATAACCCCCCCAACATATACTCCCTCGAAAACCAAATAAACAACGCCAACCCCCCATACACTCACACATACACGTAGATCCCCTCTTGCTCTGTATCTATATACCTTCGCTTCGCGCGCGCGAGAGAGGAGCGGAGCAAAGACAAAGAGCGAGCGAGGGCCGCCGCGCTGCCGAATCGATAAGCGCTGTGGCGGACCACCACCACCACCACCGGCACTGCCACCTCCCCTCGGGCGCTTTCCCGCGCTCGTTTTTAGAGGTGTGCGCGCGCGCGAAGCGCATCGGAAACCGTTTTCCTCGCGCGCAGAGCGAGAGCAAGAGAGAGAGAGAAAGGGATCGTCCGACCGTGCAGGGGCATTACCACTTGCACGAGGCAAGGCCGGTGAGAGAGCGGAGCGCTATATATGCTGCGCACTTTGTACGCTCGGGTGGGGAGAGGAGCTGAGTTTGATAAAAATTTCGGTGCATAGAGGGAAACAGGAAGTGGGTTGATTTTTTTTTTTTTTTTTTTTTTTTTTTTTTTTTTTTTTTTTTTTTTTTTTTTTTTTTTTTTTTTTTTTTTTTTTTTGTTTTTTCGCAAGTTCGCTCGGTACCGTTTTTTACGGGACGAAGCGGGTGTGCAGCGGGGTCTGATGTATATTTTCAGCGATAGTTTTGGTTGAAAATAGTCGTATTTGCGTATATATATATATATCTAAAGGACAAAAATGTTTTTATCAATATTTAAAGAGAGTTATTCGAAGCGAATAGTATATATATGCATATACTAGAGAACAAATATTATACCATTTTTATATTTCAAAGCTTTGTTCGTTAGAATTTATTTTTCCCATTGTCCAACTCCATTTCGTTAAATATTCTTTTTTTAACTATAGCAGAGAATGCCTATAGAATAATAAGAACAAGAATGATTTATGGAGTAAAAATTAAGGAAGCGGCATTATCAAACGGGAAAATTAATGAACCACGTTGTCCTTTCGTTGAACAAAATAGAAGTGCTATTAACTTTGTGGAGATCGTAATATTTATGCTTCCTGCGCCATCGCTGTTAATATAACTTTACGACAATATATTTACACGCATAAATGAGGCTATTTAAGCGTACACGGCACGTATACGCAAAATGCAATGGAAACAAGTTAGGATCGACCCTAAGGTTGACGCGGCAAAGCATCAGCTCTCGTACATGCATTTTACGAGAATTTGATCTCGCCCACTTTGCATCAAAGGATTGCTCTCTCTCTCTCTCTCTCTTTTGGTGTGCACAGAAAAAGCAAAAGCGTAGGTGTGTTTTTATATGCTTCGTAAATTTCACCCACGTAACGATACTCTTTCGCGCCAAAAGCTCTTGATTATTGTGTAATTCATATTTAAAATTTTAATAAAACCCCGTTTGTCGAATAACAAAATAAAAATAAAAATATTATTTTGTAAAAATATGAAAAATTAAAAAAATTAATTATTTTTGACATGAAATATTGCATTAAATTAGTGGATGTAAAAATTTCATCTGCAAAATTAATATTTTTTACATATTTATTCAAATTTTTAAAAAATGAAAAACTACTGATGTTTTACTATGTTATAAAAAATTTATATCGAGTATAGTCTAAAAAAGAAAGTTGTAAAATGAAAATCATACATCATAAATATTTTTAATATAAAAAAACCTTGTTTTGCGTCATTTATTAAAACTCATCTTTTTCGTAAACTGAACGAAGAAAATATACGAAACATATATTGAAAAAATGTATTATTATTAAATACTAGCCAACTGACATGACAACCGTCGTCAAGAACGTTTTCGAACTATCGCTATAAGGTTTTCGGCATGGTTTTCTTCGATGTCTTCAGAACATATATGTTCAGCACACTGAGCAATACTGTTATACGAATCGTTTAACGGACAGAACACGCCATCTTCTTTTTCAATCTGACCCGACGGATTCTTGAACCTCTGGGTGACATGGCCTCTCACCTCGGTAATACCCACCTTCTGCGTGTACGGCTTCCAATCGGAGACGAAAAGTAATTCGCTCAGCATCGTGCACTTGCCAACTGACGTCGAAAAACGACCTCAAGTCTTGGTACGATATATATATATAAGGTTTCGTTTGATGGATTCCTCGACAATCCAGTTCAGACCGTCGTATCTTTGATTTTTGGAACGTCGGTATCGACGATATCTGCGTCTCGTTACAAAATCTTGTCGTTGAGCTGTTAGTTTTATTTTTGAGACGATATCTACATCTACTTCTACCTCGTCCTCATCCTGGGCTCTATTCTCCATCGAATGAATTAAGCTATCGTATATCATCGACAATTTCATCATGGATCTACTATTATATGTCACACGCCCAATCTACTCCAACGATCAACGTAGTATCACACAGCGGATAAACCAATGTTCCAAAGAAATAGAATCTTAGAAAAAAGGCTTAGGTACAGCTGCCGAAGATCGAAATGCTCGCGGTGACGTCCAGGACAATGTACATAAGTACGTCTACCGAGATTGTAAACGGAACCCAAAATGAACCAGAACAGATCGAAGTCCATGATATGACACATTGTCGATCGTGACTGTTTGTGTCGTTTGTGTATTTGCAAAAACTGATTTGAAAGTCGCGAAAGAGGCCACGTATATCGGGATTCGTAGTATCGTTTAGTACTTACTTACCAGTTGCATGGACTAAGGGAAAGAAAGTAAAGCAACAATCGTGCCATCAATTTGAATAGCTGCCTTTTATTTTACATGTATAATGGAATTCTTTATGAGGTCGAATATTAAATCATATTTCATTACTTTTAATTTTATAATTGGCGAGCCTGATAAATAAATTAAATTTATAATAATTAAGTTTTTAAATTGACTTTTATAATTGATACAGTATTGAAATTTATAATTCATATAATTAAAATTCCATTTGATTCCTACACTTTTATATAGATAGAGATTTAATATTTATTTACGAGTTTCTGCATAAATCATAATATATGAGCAGAATTTATTATTTAAATTGAAATATGTTTTATCAATGTGGAAGTATAATGTTCTTCTCCCAATTAAAAATTCAGCAACCATACATGTGTAACGTTTTTGACAAAGATAGATATTTCATAAATGAATTTAATTAATTATATTTTAACGAATTTAATTAGTTTCGAAGTTGTATTTTTTTAAGCATCTTTTGATGGATTCACAAAAATATAATTACAAGAGAAACTTTAACGTTGAACATAATACAAGGATCAGTTGTAATAAGTAAAACACGTCGACTTCGTTAGAAGAAAAATACCTAAACACACCGACCCTGAAGGCGCGTAATTTAAAAATGAAAAACTTAGCACATAACGGGCGAAGGAAAGAAACTTTCGATTAATCAACGGCGCGGCGATGCACACCGCACGCGTATATACTTATACACCAGAATAGAGAGAGAGAGCGAGAGAGAGAGTAAGAGAGAGAGAGAGAGAGAGAGAGAACAGAAGAACGCAGAAATTCATCGCCATCCATTCGCCACGAGACCGCCGACGGCTCTCCGCAAAATAAAGGAGCAAGACAAACTCGCGTCGCACACGCAAAGCCGTCGCTGCTGCTGCTGCTGGCGGAAAAAACTATATATACCTACTTCCCACGAATAAAAAACATCACGCGAGAGAAGAAATGCAAAGCGCGGTAGAAAAAGCCGGAGAGAGAGAGCTGCACACATCCATATGCACGACAAATACGAGGAAGGCCGCGCGCGAGAAAAAAGCGAGCGGTGTGCGTTATAGTAGATGCGTCCGATACACAGAAGCGAAGGAGAGTTGACTTATGCACGCGGGGTGATAAATATTGCAAAATTGTCGGATGACGACGACGAAGCGATGACAGGTGTGATAAAGTTGGTAAAGGATGATGGGTTTGGAAAAAAAGGGTGGATCGGAAGTCGGTGCTTTCGCGGACTGGACAGAGAGGGAATTATTGTTAGGGAAGGTTTACCGGACAAGTTTATTTTAGTTGCGGGAGCGGGGAAAATTCGAATTGCAAAATGTATGGAAAGCAGTTTGAGGCTTTCTAACGAATTTTAGATCAAGGAATGAAGAGGTATTAGAAGTGAAGTATAAGGATAAACAAGGTATAAGGTTGTTTCTGAAACTTAATAAATAAACATTAAAAAACTGAGGATTATATTTTATTATGAAAATCGTTTCCAGAATTCCGTGAATATTCTGAACCATGTAAAATGTACATTCTAGTATCTGATATCTATTTTTGTTGGCTCTTGCTAAACGTACGTCAGATGTAAAGTACATTGATTCAGAGAATAAGTTTCAAAACACGTCGCTGTGATGTTTGTTTTGCTTTGACACCTGACTAGAGAAATTATATTCCGTTATATATGTATATACTTTGTATACATAAATCTGACGTACAAATAGCAGAAACGTTTTTTGTTTCCAAAATTTATTTTATATTTGGAATACGATCAACAAGTATCTTAAATCACTACACGCTCTTAAAGAAAATCAAATAAGGGAAATTATTTTAAAAATTTAATATTGTAAAAATAACTTTTTCTGTATACCTATAAATAAGGAGTTGAGAAAAATTTTAAAATACTTCGCAGAAAATATAAAAAATTATTTTAATCCATGTTTCAGATTTGTATAAACTTAATTAATTATAAATAATAATAATAATAATAATAAATTTATTGGACTAGGTGTTGGAGTACATTTTATGGAATGGGACCATTACATAAAATCTGCAACTTAAAACTAAAATGACAATTGCGTAATGTAATATTAGTTTGATTACTAAGTATTAGAGTAAACTTTCAATTATTTTATCAGTTCATTTATATCAATTAATCGAAGATTTATAAGCTTTTGGGTATTATCACTAATCCACTTTTTAAAATTTTTTTTAATGTGACTTTTCTATTATGTGATGTGACTACATATTTTTATTGCCACAACTTCACCACTATTTAGTTTTAGCGTTTTCTTTATTCTTGGCAGGGTTATTCTGTTTCTTGTGCTTTTATTCGATTCATTAAAAGTTGTCGAAATATGCTCTAAATATAAATTTCGCAAATGAATTAATGATTAATAAATTGCTATCTAAAAATAAAATTCGTCATATTTTTTAATAAAAATATAATTGCTATCTAAAAATAAAATTCGTCATATTTTTTAATAAAAATATAAACAATATAAAATAAGAAAAATTTAAATAACTTTAAACTTTTGTTTACAATAACAAAGAGAACAATTATATGTAAATATGTCAATCTTTAATGTTATTTGTTGTATATATTAACTCTTACTTGACACACATCTGCGGATCCAAAATCTTGATCAGCTCCCGCAAACAGACTAACTGTCCTAGCATAATGCCAGTGGCTTCCCCTTTTAAGTTTACCGTTCCCCTTTTAAGTTTACGTCTTTAAAATTAAGAAATAATGGGCCTGGCGTGGTTTATTTGCATCCAAGTTTGTCAAACAAGGGTTAAACAAAAAACATGACACTTTGTTACGACGAGTCTGAAAAATGTTAAGTCAAAACGGACATAGGTACATAATATTACTTTCCAAAAACAATTTAATCGCTACAATTATCGTAGTAATAACTAGTATGTTAACGTTTTTTTTCTTCCTAATATATCGCTGCTTAAGGTTGCGTAAAGCATGTTATAATATTTTAAAACTAAAGTTGACCGACTCTTTATCATTTGTAATAACAGATATAATAGTTTTTTGAAGGATTTGTGTAATCAACTCCTTCGATCGATTTTACAGACGTATTTATATACTATTATAAATAATAACATAAATCTGTAAACAAAAAATAAAAAAATTTATATTACATTATATTTTATAGCAATATGAATTATCCAGATAAGCCAAACAGGGTGTCCACTTTGTCCTGCCCATTTTGGCCGGTACCTGCGACATAATATTTATAAATAAATATAATATAAATATACTTATATAGAATATATCTGTGGCTTCCCGGAAAAACCAATTACGTGACGTGTTTTTCAAAATCGGTTTTATGCCTTATTTCTTATCTTCGAACAATCCTCTATCACGCTATCGTGACAGAAATTCCCAAAGTGCACTCGCTTTCTTGAATCAACACGTGGAAAAATGCTAAAACTCCTTTTTTTCAACATTTTCCCGAAATAACCACGTATCTCCATTTTTTAAGAATAACTCCCGGAAAACCCATATAACTCCACATTTTTTTAAGGATAATTCCTGAAAAAACCACATAACTCCACTTTTCCATTCAATATCCTGGAAAAACGATACAACTCCATTTTTCCTATAAGAGAAACAGATGTTCCTTATTCTTTTAAGTTTATCCATAGCAAGATAGGTGTTTAGAAAAGGTATGTACACAGATTTTCCCGTACTAGATCCCGTTAGCGATAGTTCATATTTATCATATTTATCATATATATTTCACGACCGCTCCGAAACTTTTACGCCCGCTCCGCCACTTTTCTGCCCAGTAGTCGAAAATCTATTACTTCAGGCCCATTTTTAGGATTAAAAAACGAGAAAATCGTGCCTGTATTACAAATAGTATATTACGCAACAAGGGAGGTAAAGAGTTTTGGGCAACACTTACTGGTACTACTAACGGAGTAGAACCTCTGTTTCTATATAATTATTTCCTGTCAGCGAATGTGTTTTATAATTTCGCGCCAGAAACTTCGATCTTCGATTACTAGATCCCGAAAAATGGCGCGAGCGTGTAGCTATCTGCAGATGGCGCCAAAGTACGGAAAGAACCGAAAACCGACTGTGCAAAGTGTGCGCGCGCACTGCAGTAGAGGCGAGAGAAGAGATGACAAAAAGACGGAAAAATAAAGAAGGATGAAAATACAAACGGTCAATTCGCGTGCATGCACATGTACATACAAAGTTGCATACTACGCACTAAACGCATACACTCTAAATGCAGCATTGCATTTTTGGGTTGCAACCTATAATAACCATATGCATTTTCTCTTTGCCGCCCCATTGTTCCGCCTCCTGAACAAAAATAACACGCTCTCACTCCCGAAAAACAGCTGACCACGAGCCATACAACATAGCGCATGCCAACGCGAATTTACAGTTGGTTCGCATCGTATGCTGCTGCTCCTAATCTGCAAACGTGTTGAAAAAGAACCGGTCGTGCCGGAATAAGCGCGCGCACGCGCTGAAGGCATATAGGCGGCGGCGGTGGCGACGGCGCTCGAGTAGCTTCTCTGATTCTCTCTGGCAAATGCCTGCATGTATGCGTTTCCTCACGTACAATGCAGTACATACACACGCATACCAACACGTAGGCGTGCGAACTACCGTGCCAGAGTCTATCCATATATCCACATCGCATGCACATTGCACGCGCGCGCGCACGAGCGAGCGAGCAAAGACGCGGAGATAACGTTACGTGCCCGCTGCGCCGCGCCGAGTCCCCGGGGCGGGAACTGCTTGTCTGTGTCGTCGAACCGCTGCTCTCGCACGCACACTACACAGACACGTAGCTACGTGGAATATTATATACTCTCCGAGAAGAGCTGCGCGAGTCTCCCTCGTCGAGAGAGAGAGAGAGAAAGACAGAGAGCGCGCGAACGAACGGCCATCCATCCGTGTGTGTGTGCAGCACGCCGTGTGATGTGAATTTCGCGCGCCCTGCGAAGAGAACCTAGAAAGAGCGACAGAGCGTGCGCGTTATATCGTGTGGTGCGTGCCGCTGCTACAGCGTAGACGAGAGCCGGCGGCCCCCCAGAGTACATCCTCTCTCCGCCCCGTGTTCGCGATCGCCGATCAGCGCGCGCCAGAATCACGAGTCGCGTGTGCGTTCTCGTGCGTGTGTGTGCGTGTGCGGTCGTCCAGTCGCCGGCCCGGTCGCCAGCAGAGAGAAAGAGGAGCGAGAAAACGAGGAGGCGGAAGAGAGTAAAGAGGTTGATAGAGAACGAGAGCGTGGTGCTGCGCGTGCATTGTCCCAGTGGAGAAGAAGAAAGATGGGGGCCTACCTGTCCGAGCCGGTCACGGAGAAGGTGTCGAGCGACCAAGTCGGCAAGAAGTTCAGCTACGGGGCGAGCTCAATGCAGGGCTGGCGAGTCAGTCAGGAGGTACGTAGTTGCAATTGTTCTCTTTTATGCGCCTGCGGTGCGTTGGCGGCTTTTTTCTAGGCTATGCGCCCCGCGTGCAAAGCGCGCGATGTGCATGATACCCTCGCCCGCGAGAGAGCTGAGATGAAATTGATGAAAGTTCTTTTAGAGGTATTCGACGGCGGTTGCAGCGGGGTCTGAATATAATTTGTGGGTTAAAAGCTCGTGTGAATCGCGTTTCGAGTCGACATGATGATATATTCGTAGGGCGACTGGCGCGCGTTTTGACGTTCGGTAATCCATGTTAATTTCGTTTGATGGTAATTCAATTGACTATTGTGAGAGACTGGGCATGTTCTAATGGAATGACAGTTTGCGTTTGAAATGGTTTTGGGAGGTTTTGATTTAGTTTTTCAGTTGATGGCAATGGTTTAGTTGCGTCCTGGAGGACTCTTGTAGTTGGAAATAGTGGTTTGGTGCACTCATTTCAAGCGTACTCACTGTCTATATTCATTGACTAGATGCTGCGTATGAACTATAGCCTCTGAAAAATGTGACTAACTTTTCATTTCTTTTTCAGGATGATCACAACTGTTGTTTAGAGTTCGACGAAGATACGTCACTGTTTGCTGTGTATGACGGTCATGGTGGACACGAAGTAGCTGCATACTGTTCTAAAAATTTACCAGATTTTATTAAAAATACAGATGCGTACAAGAGGGGGGACATAAAACAAGCTCTTATCGATGCTTTTTTGGAATTTGATGCTACATTAGCCAAACCAGAAATTATTGCCATTTTAAAAGAAATTGTTGGAACTAGACTGTCTGATGCTGAAAAAAGAGACGATGATTCTGGTATGTTATTAATTTACTGTTAAAAGATTGATTTTTTTTATTTATCATTTACCTTTAGAATAAAAGTTTTACAAATTATAGAAAGCATTTAAAAATACTTTGTTACATTTGTATTTTGATCTTTTATTTGTCTCATAGATGTAGAGGAAAATGTTAATAATCTTTGTATGGAAGCAACAATGCCAATAGAACAAGTAATGGCCAAATATCAAGCAGAGGTGGAAAATCCTGGTTTGAGAAATCTTAAAACTGAAAACTGTGCTAGTCGATCGAATTTCCCAAGTCCATTTTTACGCAGTCGAAGGATTAAAGACAAAGCAGCTTGTTCTTCATCAGGTGCAGGATGTTCATCATCATCAACATCATGGAATAGCAATGAGGCAGATGTAAGTAGCTCCAGTCAGCCTTGCGAATCGTCTTCTTCGAGTTCAGATCGAAAGACAGTTGAAGCTGCTGGTAGTAGTGAGGCAGATCAGATATTAGATTCTACTACAAGCAATGGTGATATTCCTCGTACCTCTCAGGTGGGCTCCTCCGAAGATGCAGAACCAGCAAAGTCATCAGAAATGCCAGACAGCTCTGAAGATGCCAATGATGAAGTATCACCTAGTAAAAGCAATTCAAGCTCTACACCAAATGAAGCAGAAACAAACGGAGAAACCTCGACTAAAAGTGTTGAGGCAGCAGACAGTAGCAAAAATGCAGGTGATAATGAATGTAGCAGTTCTTGTACACCATTAGAAAATGGTGAAGCTGAACCATTGGAGAAAATAACAAGCAGCGGTCGCAGAAGAAATCAATTGCTTGATCTTTGCAAAAATCTGTTAAACAAAGCAGAAAACAGTTCCGACGATGAGGATGATGACGACGACGATGATGATAATGAAGATGAAGATGAAACTTTTGATGGTCAACCAGAAAGGTAACGTACAGTTTCAAATTGCACATATTTATAATTTGTATCATATGACTAATTTCTCAATTTTCTTCTGTTTCAGTGAGGAAGATCAAGATTTAGATAATGATGATAGTAATGACGAAGATGATGAAGATGATGATGAGGATGATGAAGACGATGACGATGCATCCATGGAGCTGCATGAAGAAGTTAGTATAAATAATCACTCATATAAATATTAATCTTTTGTCTTCCATTACAATTAATAATTAATTCTTTAATTTTATATAGCCTGGTTCTGATAGTGGATGTACAGCAGTGGTAGCAGTATTGAAAGGAAATGAATTATATGTAGCAAATGCAGGTGATTCTAGATGCGTTCTTTGCAGAGATGGTAAAGCTATTGAATTAAGTTTTGACCACAAACCAGAAGATCAACCAGAAATGGAACGAATAGTTAAAGCTGGTGGAAAAGTTACTGCTGATGGTAGAGTTAATGGGGGACTCAATTTATCACGAGCTCTCGGTGATCATGCTTACAAAAGAAATAAAGATTTACCGCCGGAAGAACAAATGATATCAGCGTTACCAGACATTAAGACTATCACATTAGATTTAGAAAAAGATGAGTTTATGATACTAGCTTGCGACGGTATTTGGAATTTTATGTCAAGCCAAAATGTAATCAATTTTATACGCTCACGCTTGGATCGTCACGAAAATATTTCCAAAATTTGTGAAGAGGTTTGTTAAAGTTGATCAGCTTTTGTAAAAAGAAATTCAATCTTGTAATATGTTTTATAACTATTGTCGTTTTTCCAGCTTTTTGATCATTGTTTAGCACCAAACACTCTTGGTGATGGAACAGGTTGCGACAACATGACTGCTATAATTGTCCGATTCAAACCACCACAAGCAAATAAAGAAGAACCCGCCACAGCAGAAGTTATATCAGTCACAAAGAAAAGGCCCATGTCACCGAATGGATCTGCTGAAGCAACGGAATGCTCCACAGAAGAGAATGTGATAGAATGTAAGCGCGCAAAAACAGAGACGTGCTGAGAACATTGGGCATAGAAAACCAGAAACTGACCTATGAGAGCTGTTGCATTGAATGTGAATTTTTGTAAAATTATAAAACTTGTAAAGCTGTGGATTTATTTTAAGTTCATAGCACCATATGTTATAGTTTTATGTATAAAAGAATGTATCAGCGTTGACTATTGGTGATGGACTGATGGAAATTTGGAGCACATGAGGATGATATACATTTATGTTAACAATACACATTTTCCACTGAAAGCTCATACACACCAATAACTCTGTTAACTTTATTTAAAAAAAAAAAAAAAAAAAATTTACTAGAAAAAAAAATTTATAATCGGCTAAGGTATATCTAGTTATTTTTATTAAATAAAACATTATTCATCATATCTATTTTTTAACTTCATAGATTGTATTATTTTATTTTAGATAATAAGTAAGATAGCTTAAAGTCTTAGGGAACTTTAGTATAATAAATTACTATGATTACTTTGGATTGTACACATGGCTTTACTTGTAGCAACACAATTCTTAAACATTTACACTTCTATTTTTTTATATTTTTATGACAGCATCATGTGTTTTTTCAATTATATGCTTTATGACTAAGCCATTATAGGAAGGCATTTTTAACATTCGCAATATTATCCCATTTGCTCCATTAATATCAAAGCTCAATTTTTTTTTTAAATTTGCATAAGTTTGTAATATTACTTTTCAGTTGTCATCTTATAATCAAGTGAATTATGCAAAAACACCAAGTCTCTCATTAAGAAAAAATATTAAATTTCTTTTTTATTTCATTAATTAAACTGTCGCTCTTTTAGGTATATACGTGTACATATTTATAAAACTAGCCTGTAGAATTTGTACTTGTAATTTGAAACAAGACCATTTCTTATTTTTATTGTATTAAATAAAGTTTATTTTTGAATCCCTGTCACAGTGTTGTATGAATGTGTGACAATAGTTATCTACGTAATGCTAATAATGAACTACGACGATTCTTGAAACTTTGTTGTAAATCCTAAAATTAGAAAGAGCAATTTGTAATATGAAAAATCGTGCGTTTATTGTTCAAGTAAATGTAAAGAGGATTAATGAAACCTCGATCTTTTATAAAAAAAAAAAAAAAAAAAGAAATAATTACATACGTACTTTAACATAAAAAGTCAATGATAATCTTGTTAGGCATAATATAAACCTAACTGCCCTGTTCATACAGTACAAAAAAATGTATTTTTATTCTAATTTATATAATTAGATTTTTATTATATTCCTATCGAAAAAATGTATTTTTTTGTTCTGCATTAATAGAGTTACTAACTACTGATTGTTGAAATATATTTATTATAACTTATTTCATTATTGTTCCAGATAGTTTTTTAATGTTCATTCAATAAAATGAAAATTAATATATTGAACGCAATAAAAGTACTTTTTAGTAAACTCATTTGAATAAAGTAACTCATTAAAGTTATATTCTATAAGACATTAAAAATTGAATTTCTGGCATTAATTTACAAGATATTTAATTGTCTTGAACAAACAATCGATATTGCATTGCATTAGTACTTGCATAGTTATTTCACGTTTCGTTTAATACAAAAATAATCGTAGACCAACAAAATTATGAAATATAATCCTTATAACGGTAATGAATACTAAGAAAAGGCTTTCGTTATATAGTTTACTCTTTGTAACAGAAATTTGGTACTAAAATAATTTTCAGTATTTTCTATAAAAAGAAATTAACCATTTATACTAATGTGCCTTCCTTCTGCAAGGGTTATTTTTTTAAATTATTTAATGCTAACGTTTTCGTGGTCTTATCGAGGAAAATTTGCCTGAACATCGAAAAATAATTGTACGCCCACATATTCATTTAAATACACAAACCTTAATACAGATGTAATTGAATAAATATACAGCGTTTATTAAATTAAATCATTGAAGTAAAACAAATTTCTTTATATTGAAATACAGTTATTCCATTATTTATGAAAACGTTTCATTAATAATTGATTTGCTAAAGAAAAATATCTATCGAACACGACACATTTCAATTGCATCCTTTTCTATTTGAAATCACATAATAATATTTTTAAGTATATAAATTTTATTTTAGCACACAGGGCCCAGAAATGGATTTGGTTATACAAATTTAGTATCCTAAACGCACACAACATCACACTTATAAGCCATAGCAAATCGCTTTTAATTTATGCTAAAACTTTACAAAATTTAAAAGAAACTACAGTTTTTAGCGCTTTTTATAATATTGCGACGACCATATGATTACGAAAATAAATAAATAAATTACTCATTAAGCCATACGCCATACTGACAATATAATACTGTTTTTCCAGCGCATAGGTACTTGCCTACCCATCTATTTTACTTTTACGCAAAAAAAAATAAAGAAAAGCTCTAAAACCTAATATTTAAAATTACTCTAACTTCTCCTAATACTTTATTATTCTTCCACAATCACTTCATTTTCTTGCTATTCTTGCTTCCGCTAATTCTAACACATTAGTCTTTTTTCTGCTTAGTATAAACGAGCTTCCTCTTTTTTAAAAAAAAATTTTCACTTGCCTATAGCATATGAACCAGTGCGTCTCTTCTATTTTTTGTTAACAAAAGAAAAAAAAATATCCACGTAGACTATAACCAATAGCGTATCAAGTTCGCAATATATACCAAGAGAATAATAACATTTAGGGATCGAAAATTCTCCTATAAGCACATTTCCATTCCTTACCTTCACTTTTATTTCCAGTTTTTGGGAATGTTATCTTAATTCGTTCCAAACTTTACCTACTCTGCCGGTTAATAGTCACCGCTTGAGTTGCAGGCGTTTACATTTGGTGCCTCGATCAACCCCGCGATTGTGGTTCTGGAAAACCCAAGTTACTTATTGGTACACCTACATTAAATATAGGAAGAGTTTGAAACAAGCAAAACGCCGAAAAACTTTAGGTTGTCTTAAAACTTAGGTTTTAATATGTATTATTTTGCTCTGATGCTAAAAAGGACTGATTAAAACCGATTGATTTACAAAAATCCGTATTAGAAACGATTAGAACCGATTTTATACGATAAAAAAATGAATCGATTGCAATGTTAAATTGTGTACGTTAATTGGTTTTAATAGATTTGAATCGGTTGTTTCTAGCGGACATCGTAAAGCGAATAATAAAATTCAAACTATCAATGGTAGCTTACGCTATTTAAAAAAAAACATCCTCAAAGGGTGTATATAAAGGTCTTCGCGACATTCCAGAAAGCCCTTCCGTAAGGATATCTGTATTTATTCTTGATCCCATCAGTACTTCGATCCTATCCCATTTTCTTGATTTACTGCTTTCTCCTCTATCAACTAAATTTTTTTTTTTAATTGTATATGCAATAAAAAGATTTATAGGTTCTTAATTATTAAAATCGTTTATTAAATATTTGAAATTTGTCATAGGGGAAACTTGATTAATTATAATTGCTTAAAATTATTCGGAATAAATATATTTAAACTTAATTCGATGTCAAATGTTCAATAGTTTCAAGCTGCTCCATTTCAATTTTTTTCAGTGATTCGTATTGTACTCGCAATCTTTCCAATTCCATACTTTTCTCCAGTACCAATGCCTGTAAAGACGAAATATATTGATTTTAAAATAATTTTAATATATTTCAGATAAAGGTCATAATTTATAATCTTACTTCTAATTGTTGTTTTTCTGCATCGTGCTCTTTGCTAACGGAATGCAATAAATTGCGAATACCGATTGCGCGCATTTTTTCTCTCTCTACCTGTTCTGCTAAATGGGTCATTATCTTGATAAATTCTTCGGCTGCTTTATGGAAATCACCTATTCCTGTAGCAAAAAAGAATAAAATTATTATAAAAATAAAAAATTGTTAATTAATTTTAAAAACAGATATCTATAGAAAAATCTTAAAGCATTCATAACAATTATTAACAATAACAACTAATAACAAAAAATATGAGAAAATACATGCTTATCCAAAAAGTACTTTTATCCAAGTTTTTTTTTTTCAGTACAAGAAGTACAAATGCCTTTAATCAGAATCATTCTAAATAATATAGGTACTTTCATCCATCTTTATGTTAAAAAAAAATATTTAAATTAATTTCAACTATTTCAACACACGAATGGTGCATTAATAAACAAATGCTCATCGACACAAACACAAGGGTACACCAAAACACGACAATAAGTACGACAGTAATCGTTCAATCGTAGATTAAAAATTAAAGCGCATCTTTTTGATAACTCACTGGTTACAAAACTTTGGCATTCCTCTCGCAATTTGTCGGTCTGCGAGGCGACCTCGGGCTCGAGCACGCGAACCTTCGCTAAATCGTCGAGGAAGAGGCCGTACTTCTTCAGGGAGTCTGCCATGTTTTTCTCGCTCCGTTGCCACCCTGGTAACCAGGTGCGCGGAGCGTCAAAACAAAAACGTTGTCAACGAGGCGGCGGTATGCACAATGGGGTTGAAAAATACCAGAAATTAATTAATTTGACGAATTATGGGGAAAATAATATTATTAATAATAATCTATTATTTTAAATATTGTTATTTAGTTATATCAATTATAATTACAAAAAATTTGTTGAATAAATTTTATTATTAAAAGAATTTAATAAATAAATGAATCACAATGTTGTATATTATATTAGTTATTTCACAGGGTACACCTTATTAATTAGTATCGTACAAATAAATTACATTATAAATACGTATAATATCAATAGCAGTTATTCTTTCAAACGACGCACACTCACCCGATTCGCTGCCGCGCAAGCACCCAACAATATTATATTATTGGAGTTTCGGAGCAATCAGAGAACAATCAAAATGAGTATCAATAAAGGCTTCCTTACAACGCACTATAACTTCGCTTGCATCAGCATTGAAAACCGACACTCACATTGGGCGATTATATTATTCTCCTTTCTCTGTCCCTAACTGTTGAGTCTGTGTTTTAATTTTATTTTTAGTATATTAATTACATAATATTTTTACTGGGGGTTAATATGGATGGTAATAGTGGTAATAAAAAAAAATCTGATCGTGTTGTAAGAGGAGGAGCAATAATTGATATGAGTAAGGTAGATCCAGATAAAGTTGACGATTTTAGGGAGTTAATTAAAGAGGAAGAGGAAGAAAGAAAGAGAAATCAGTCTAGTGGTCAGAGTAGTAGTCGAGGTGATAATTAGTAGAAAGTTATTGCAGTCTGTCGACTGTCTAGCTCTCGTGGCTCTCGTGCGCAGGCGCTGCATATATAATCTATATAGTTATGTGTGTTAGACTGTTAGCTAGGCTCAGATTGTTTCAAAACAATAATCAGATATAAGAGCGAGAGAGACAGACAGAGCTCTGAGTCGTCAAGCTGCAATATACACGTCCAACGGTCCAACAGACAGTCCATTATACTTACCTCTTCACGAGCAAGGTGCATACGCGGGAGTGCCTGTGTGTACATATATGCGCGTGTGTGCGTGCACGAAAGTTCGATCATGATGGAGTGCTGTGGCTGCTGCTACTCGACGATACTCTAGGGGCGTGTTTGCGATAGACACATAGTCCGACTAGCTCCTGTGCGGGTATAATTGCGCGATCGCGGTGAAAAGGCACAGATAGGAAATATGGATATGATCGAGGCAACCTGAGGCCTCCTTGTACACACTGCTACATTAATCCCCATCTACGACGACTCGCTAATTGCACCAACCGGTGGCTCGTATGGATTAAATGTTGAGTCTGGCGCTCGAGAAAATTGACATCTCGTCATCGGCAGCCGCCGCCGCCGCCGCTACCGCCTCCACGTCGTCGTCGTCGTCGTCGCACTCGTCGTCGCCGACCTGGACGTTAGTGGACCCGACCGAGCCTGAGATCCTTGTCAAGTCCTTCGTCATGTCTGGCACGCAGTCTGGGATGAAGTGTCCCTCCGAATATGTCAAGCTTAACATTGGTGGCTCGCTCCACTATACGACCATTAGTACACTTAGGAAGCATGATACCATGCTTCGTGCCATGTTCAGCGGTAGGATGGAGGTTCTCACCGACTCTGAGGGTATGTAGTAATGTTGGTGTTTTGAGAGTAGATTTGATGTACTGACTAATAATTATGCTTTTTATTTACAGGCTGGATATTGATAGATAGATGTGGTAAACATTTTGGCACAATACTGAACTTTCTGAGAGATGGAACAGTTCCTCTGCCGGATAGTACCAGGGAAATGGCAGAGCTCCTCGCTGAGGCAAAATATTATTGTATCACAGAATTGGCTGAATCCTGTGAACAGGCTCTTCAGAAAAAAGAGAGAGAAACTGATCCTATTTGCAGGGTACCTCTTATTACTTCTCAAAAGGAAGAGCAGCTGCTCATTAGCAATACTTCAAAACCTGTTGTGAAATTGCTAGTTAACAGGCACAATAATAAATATTCATATACAAGGTATTGTATGACACATTTGCAGTATTACCTCTTAAGATAACAAATATAAACATAAATCTTTACTAATATTACTTTTTTTCATCTTTGCTTTGTTCGAAAAAATTTTGTAATAATATAATGTCTAATTTTAAAATCTACTCTTTTAGAGTTTTACCTTCAATTGTTAGAGGTTATGTTTGGTCTAAATTAAAAGAAAAATTTTAAAAAGAAATCTTTTTATTATAATAAATAAAAAAAAATAAAGTAAAGATTTTGTTAATATTTTGCATTTACAAAATTCAGTAAATAATTTTTACTTAATTCTACAGTACATCTGATGACAATCTGTTAAAGAATATAGAACTGTTTGATAAAATGTCCCTCCGATTTAGTGGTAGAGTTCTATTTATTAAAGATGTTATAGGCTCTAGTGAAATTTGTTGTTGGACTTTTTATGGACATGGTCGTAAAGTGGCTGAAGTTTGTTGTCATTCTATAGTATATACAACTGATAAGAAACATACAAAGGTAATTTATTGCTTATTATGCTTAAAAACATTGTCACTCCTGAAATTGGTTATAAATCATAATATTGCATCCATTCTATTTTAATTTTCTTAGGTTGAATTCCCAGAAGCGCGCATTTATGAAGAAACTCTGAATATACTATTGTATGAAAATCGAAATGGACCAGATCAAGAGCTCATGCAGGCGACATCATCAAGAGGCGCGGTTAGTGGAGCACCTGCTTGTACATCGGATGAAGAAGAGGGTGAGCGTTCTGGCTTGGCACGTCTTCGCTCCAACAAGCAGAACACTAACTGACCCATCCTTCTGCCTCCCCCTCCAGCAGTCCGTAATGTAGTGCGCTCCCTTAAGGCTCGAGCCAACATTAAATAGCTTGTTTCATGAACGTCTTGAGAGGAGACTTATGATAAATGATTATATAAATTTGATTTAGCTATTATTTAGCTAACTCTGGATAGTAATTTTTGAATCTTTTTATATAAAAACAAAGTTTGAATATAAATTTTATAATGTCATAAATTTTTTTATAATGTTTATGCTTTTTCTACTTATAATGAAGGATATCTTTTTTATTTGAATAGTGTTTAATTTTTAAAATGTAGAATTTGTTATTAATTAGATAGATTTTTTAAGAATATGTTCAAAAGATTCATTTTAAAAATTATTAAACTTTTGTATTTCAATTTAAAAGATGTATTGCAAACTAACAAGGAATGGAAATGATAGTATGATGCAGCGATTTTGTAAAGATTGCCTTAAAGTATATATTTTTCAGATTTTGCCATAGGCTCCTCTTAAGTTTTTCATTAATTAAGACACAATGATACAAGTACTGACTTCAATAACGAATTATCGACACTTAAACTTCGAATTCAGCTAGCAGTATGAGTTATTTCATATACAAATATACGAAGAAAATAAGTTACTTCATATACGAAAACTTTACAAGTCTCAGGGTTTAATCGATCGTCACTTCGTAAAACAATTTTGCCTTTATTTAATGTATTTTCTTATAATGAGCGTTTAGTCATCAATATAGACATTTTTCATCAGTTTCTGGCAAATCTAAGGTACTTTCTTTGAATAACGCGATTGTCAATTCATCTCACGTGCCAAACTTTTACATCCACGAGGTAGTCAAAAACAAACTAAAAGATGCCATTCTGACTAAACTTGACCGAGACCGTATATTATTTTTATCATAAAAAGGTCATTTTAATTACAAATATAGTTTAAAGAATTTAGGTACAATTAATAATAATTTTATGCAAAGCGTAATATTTTGTTTTTCCGTTTGTTAATATAATATTGACTGAAACTTATTTGTTGAAAGTATTTATTACGATTTATTTACATCTGTTACAATTATTTTCTATACAATTAATCAGCGACAAATAAATCGAGACAATGTAAACATGTAAATTAAGTAATTCATTGATTTATAAGACATACTGCCGATTTTTCATCGACTGTAGTCTATTACTGTAATTAAATCTATAATATTTAATATTTTACATTTTCACTAATTTATCAAAAGTCTATTATACATATTTAATTGAAAATAAAGTTAATGATATTTGAATTTTTGCCTGAAAAGGTTATTCATAAATCTTCTGAAATCGAATAAATTGTATTGAAATACATATGTTTCTACATACTGCCTTACCAAAACATATTTCATATGCAAATATCAGTACTGCAAAAATTATATCGTCACAAATCTAAAATACAGTTTGGTCTCATAACAGAATTAATGAAACATAACTTTTCCAAGGTGTAAATGTTCCTTTTGTACTTACTAAAAATAAGTTTATAACGAAAAATTTTTCGCACTCATTTCTCTTTGATAGTACTTTTAAACACAGCAATTTTCTTAACTATATATGAAACAGTAAATCATTCAATTTGTGTCTTAGTTTTGATAAAGACTGTTAATTTATTTAGACAAAGTTAGAGATCTATGAATAAAATTCTTTATTGACAATTGATGTGTATTGTAACATCGACTATATCTGATGATATAACGTGTTTTAAAAATAGAATACGAACGAATAACAATTACAATTAGGTATATTAAAGAATTAATTGCCTGACATTCAACAGGGTAACTTTAAACATAATCTACAGAATTATAGTGTTGACTGCAGTGTAATAACACAAATGCATATATATCTTGACATTAGAAGTGGGAGCCACATCAATAATTTTTCATTTCTACTTTTGAATCGAATATAATAAGGCCTATAAAAAGTAGGTTTATTATTACTTCGTAAAATAATAATTTAATTATAAATTAATTATAAATTAATAAATTTCATATTATCTTGATTAATACTGCTAAGAAAAAATTTGAATAAATTTTGATTTTAGTGATACAATTTTAGTGAATATTTATATTTATTTATTGCTTAATAACGCAGTAATTATTATTATGTACTTATATAATCGTAAAACAATTTTATTCTCATAGAGAAATAATAGGAGAAAATTGCACAGTGCGGCGTAAATTTGTAGTTTATTGATATAAAAGTGCCAAAATTGGGAAATTTAAAAACATCGATATTTATGATGTTGCGTTAAATCTACAAATTTATGTGATGATATAATTATATAATAAAGAATTTAATGAAAATGCGCTTTACTTTTTATCTCTCACTTTAAACGCGTCTCTTAGTGGTTCATTTTTCTTTGTTTTATTTTAATTACATATTAAAACATTCCCCATTCATATTTATGTGTTATGTTTGAGTTTTCATTCATTCAGCTATTGCAACAAGACGCTATCGCAAGCAATTGTTTGGCTAAGTAGTAAGATGTATTTTCGTTTGTTCCATTGCTTTAACACAAAATAACAATTATGCTATTAAAATAATTTAATTGTTATTTTTATTTTGACAGCCAAAGTAAAAAATAAGCCCTCTGTCACCAAATAGTAGAAGATTACACGTGCAATTGCACTCACCTCATAGTTATTTAAGGATTGAGTAGCTGAATTAACTTAAGACAATAAAGAAAACTTAGCAAGAATTTTTATGTACATACATAGAAGAAATAGTAAATTTGAAATTATTTTTCGATTTGAGACGTAGAGCCGATTAAGGAGGGACAGTCACATAGAATATTTCAAACTCCCGCTAGTATACGCTTCGTAAATATATAGACACGACATCTACAGGACTACATTGTCACCATTTGACGCC
>JAPYZO010005041.1:0-11883 GCA_030522905.1 Torymus flavipes | reverse complement strand
GTTGAGTTTTCAAGTTTTGGTTCGACGGATGTGGACGCCTTCCGCTTTTTCCTTTCTGAAAAATGGGAAAACCCAGGGATGGCAGTTCAGATGAGGAACTTAATATGGGTAAATGACAATTTATCATTATGTATTGTAGTATTAGAAAAGAACGTTTTTCTAGTGATCTTGCATTTGTTTATCTTGGTTATCTATGGATATCAATAAAGCATTTCAAACATAAACTATATATTAATGTAAGAACAGCATGCATATACCGTTTCTTATCGAATGCAGAGCCATCTGTACGCAAATGTTCTTTTAATTTTATAGATCAGAGATCTTTTAAACTGTAGTTATGAAATGAAATTTTTTTATTTAGATTCGACTACCAGCACACTACCACAGAAAAAGCATAAAAAACATAAACACAAAAAACATAAAAGGAAGAAATTATCACACGAAGAGGAAAGTTATGTAGATGTGTCTGTAGATTCAGATCTGAAAAAAACTTTTAAAGTCAGGATTAAAAAAGAAGAAGATAAAAGGTAAATGATTAAATTATAAGTAGATCATCTATCATGTGAATTATAAATCAATATCATATTTTAAGTAAGTAAATATTCTTCAGCTTTGATAAATCGAAAGAAAAAGTGTTTAAGATAACAAACCCTAATATGGCAAGTACAAGTACAGGCCTTTCACCAAAAACAATAAAGAAGAAAGTTTTAAAAACTAACAAAGGTAAAGATAGTGGTACAAGTAGTGAAGAAGAAAGATGGCTTGATGCTATAGAGTCTGGAAAATTAGAAGAAGTAAGAATATTTAACATAATTTATTTAAATCATTAATTATTTTGTATTAATGATTTTGTATTATTATTTTGTAAAAATCATTGATTTTAGGTGGACGATGAGCTAAAAAAGATTAAACCCAAAGATCCAAAATTAATGACTGCCAGACAGAGAGCAATGTTTGAAAGAAAGACTGACACAGAACCAAATTCCAATATGGAACAACTCATGTCTTTACCAACTGGTTACAAAGAAAAAGTTATGACAGCTGAAGCAATACAAAAAGCTGCTTTAAAATCTTTAAAGCGTAAACAACTTGCTGATGAAAAAAGAGAGAAAGATAAAGTAAGATCAATATTAAATTATCAAAAATAATAAATTACACCTACATTAAACAACTCTTATGTTTCATTAAAGAAAAAAACTATGGAGAGATTACTAAAAAAACAAGAGTCCAAGACATCAAAGGTAGTATCAAAAGGTAAAATATCCAAGCGCCAGGTTCCCCTTATTTCGTACAAAGAAACTGTAGAAGGCAGTTCAATTTCTCTGCCACCTGGTGAGCTATTTCCGCTAGCTCCTACTAAAGTGTAAGATTTTTATATTATTTATTGTAATATTGTCTTTTCCAATCGTATATGTAAACTTATATTGAATTTTTTTTTTTCAGTGAAGAATTATCAGCTCCAAGTCTGTGTGGTGTACTGCCATGTTCAAATCCAAAAAAGTATTCTTGCTCAAGAACTGGAATCCCATTGTGTAGTTTAGCTTGCTATAAGGCGAATTTAACGGGAATCGTGATGTAAATTGAACAAATTTTCACTATTATTTAAGGTATCTTGTACATATGGTAATTTTATTTTTGTATAAAAATTACACCAAATAAAATAGTTAATTTATTTCTAACGACTACGCTTTAACAATTAAAAAATATAATTCCACGAGCTTTACACTAGATTATATTGTTAAGTTTACTGTGGACAGATGTTGCATATAGGAATTATTTGCATTTTTTTTGTTGCATATAGGAATCATTTACATTATTTTTATGGTAATACATCGTAAAGTATGTAATATATAAAAATAGTTAAAATAACGAAGTCTTTTGGAGTATAAACATAATTTCATAAGCGTAAACATCAACCTAGTTAATAATTGAATTATTTTACGCAACTTACATTTTCATAAGTTGTAAAATAAAATTAATTAAAAACAACTATAATAAGGAACCAAATAAAAATTCCATTTGACTATAAAGCACTTTTCACCTAATAATTCATTGTTAGTAAAGTCAAATTCGCACATATATTAATGTTATTTCAAATAAATATAACTATGTTTACATTATTTTCTTTCATTTCTTCATATTAAATTCTATAAAGTATTTTGGAATCAATTATCATTCAAGCGTATCAAGTATGCCGTAATAATGAAAACTCCGAAAACATTAGGAACTTCTATTACATGTTCGATGCTAATTGGTTTTTCGCATGTTTCATTGCCTCGTCGAGCGCACGCAAAACCAAGTCCACGTGTCCCGATGTAGCATTCACTCCCATTAAACCAATACGTATGACTTTGCCAACACTCGGTCCGAGACCTCCACTGATTTCAAGATTGTATCTGAAATTAAAATAATAATTTTATAATTATTACTTTTTAACTTATATACTAGATATAATTAATAAAAATATTTGTAACTAAATTGCAATATACTTAGTAAAATAGAACAACATATTTAACAATTTATAAAGTCATGCTACGACTGGAGTTTAAAAAATTTATTTAGCCATCGACTGCGTCAGTATTCTTGGCACGAATGTGCAAATAATTTTATAAATGACGTCAGAATGGCCATCGCGAAAATACAAACAACCGGCAGAGTCTCCTTTACATTTTGATGCGGCTTTAACGACATCCGCGTGACAACAACGAGCTATGGCTTTAAAAATCGCCACGTATATGAACTAATCGCTTTTTTAAAAGGACATCCGTTCCTCTTTTTGGCTAGTACCAAAGTCGTAGAGAAACTTTTTGTCTTGCCTCCGTATACATACGTATTTTGCATACATATTGCATATATTCAGTTCCTGGGTATAATATTCTGTTGTCAAACTGTACGAGTCTGGATGATAAACTTTAACCATAAAAAAATTACATAATAATAACAGTAACTGGAACAAATATGTAGATATTTATTATTTGATTTAAAATTTTTTCCTCGAAAAATAATGTTTCCATATTTTTTTTTCTGCATTACTTTGATTTTATTCGACCGAGCAATTTAACAAAATCAACAGCCGCATAAAGTAAATTTACAGAATTTAAAAAATATATATGTTTAACTTTTCATCTGCCTGCGTAGAATTAAATACTCCAATATTCGCGATTTTCCTGGTATTTTTTTGTCGCCCGCTATTCTTTAATTCATTACGACCAACCGAGGATTGTAATTCACTTTTTGTTTTATTTTAAAAATGCTTCGGATTTCCTGTTAATTAAATATTCACAGCAGTATGTTACCGTATTTAAATTGTATCGGCATTTTCGTATATTTCAATATTCTTTCTCAATTTTCGATTTTTAACACAACCCTGGCAGTAATAATTCCTCATTCCTTGAATAACCAAGCGCGCGAGGCTGGCTACGGCCAGTCCAAAAAAGATAAAATTTAATAAAAACAACGAAAAGTTCAACCATCATTCCAAAAAAAAGTATAAGTACACTATACTCAATATACCTCTCCATAGCATATCGAATGACCACAGGGGCTTCGACACCGATCGGCAGCATGATCGCGCTGACAGTTTTCAGCCTATGCTGAGGCTCCTTGACGAAGAACTTGTAGCCACGACGGACGAGGCCCTCGTGGAACTTCTCGGTGACGGAAGCGTGTCGCGCCCATGAAGCAACAAGACCCTCCTCAGCCAGCTGGGCTAGGGCTTCGCGCAAACCATAGACGAGGGTAGCGCTGATTGTGTGGTGGTAGGGCCGCGGGCCCTGGTTCTCAAAGCAGTTCCAGTAGCGGCCGAGCCACGTCATGTCCCAGTAAAACACGGGGATGGGCGTCTGCCGCGTAAGGATCTTCTTTCTATGGGAGGATAAAAATGTTGGCATTTATATATTGGAGTTTGGCTTTTTAGAATTGAAATGCAATATTTGCGTGAAGTGGTGTATCGTTTTATATAAAAGGTTCGATAAATTTTATTTTAACTGTCGTTAATGGATAATACAATAGCATGACATACGTTTATCAGTTTCAAAGAATTTTTATCTTTCAATTGTGACTATAGAGCTACACGCATCACAGCGGAAAATCAATTTTAATATACAGCGATATATATACATCCGAATCGCTAATTCAATTCGAGGATATATAGTTTTCGACAGAAGATTCACTCGAACTAATTTCCAAACGAACGTACATAATGTTTATTCATCTCGTTAAATTTTAATGACTCCAGTAGGCATGAGCTTCAATTTGGAATCACGCTACTTTTACTAAACGTTCCAATTGCATTTCATTACACGCGCGCTCACCGCGTGAAAGTCAAAAACTTTCGAGGCACGAGCACCAGCAGCCGAGCAGCTCATGCATACACTATAATATACGCGCGGCTCGCAGCTATATATGTACGTACTAAACTGCGCGCGCGCGCAAGTTCGAATCCGCACTACGAGAGCTCAAAATCATTTCGAAATCGCTCCCCCGTAAAATTGACTTTCAACCGTGAGCCTCGCATACTAAAAAAAAAGCATCGAAATGAAAGCTTCGCTAATCTCACGATTACACTGCCCGTTTTACTAATAATTCACTCATTACCTATAATCATACAATAATCACCACCACAATACAGTATATTTACTCTTCCATACTTTGCCATTATTTCAATCAGACTGGGTGTACTATTTGAAAAATGATTAACAAACGCTGATAATTTTTCGCGTTCCCCATTACTCGATGCTATCTATCTCTGCACACACATGTACACACACAACAGAGTCTGCCGGCGGCGGCGGCGGCGGCCAACCTCTAGGCATACACTTACCATGAGTAATCGCGCGCTCGCTCGCTCGCCTCCGCGCGCGCGAGTAAGGCACATTTGTCCGGCGCGATAACAACAGCCTCAAAACACTTTATCACCTAAAAAGCCGGCGCGAGTACACTCCCTTTCCGCCTCTCGACATACCGATCGCCGTCGCCGCCGCCGCTCGTACTTACGCTCGTGCGATTTCACCCAGAGGGGAAGGAACACACATACACATACATACACTCATCGCGGAAGAGGTGCGCGAGTAGAGAGAGAGCCGTACAGTAATCGGCGTGACTCGATGCCGCCGCTGCTTCGTGACTCACGCGCACTGCATGCGGGGCGCACATTGATATTCCGCGCGCGGCAAAGCGGCCCGCGCGCTTTATAATTGGGAATTTGCATGCGCGCCGCGCGCTCGCGACACTTTTTTGCCCGCTCCACCGTATGTGCGGTTTTAACGCGTATGTGCGTATGTGTATGTACATATAGAGTGTACAGAGTGTGTGGGAAAGATATTTGATGATCGCGGTGTGTGATCCGATCATCGTCGCCGCGCACCGGGTGTGAGCGGGATAATAAATATGGTTTTGATGAGTCAGGCGCGCGGTTGGGTTGTTCATTGGCAGAATGTTACGGAGTTTATGATGAAAGTTTGATGGGCGTCCGCGAGGTGCGTCATGTTTAGTTGTAACCGAGTAACGGACCCGCGATGATACGGAATCTATATGTATGTAGTCGAGTGATACCTTCGTTGGAATATCGCTCTTTAGCGGGGGCCGCATTGATACACGCGCGGTGTGATTTTCAATGTCAACCTTTGATATGGTTAATCAATTTCTGACGAGTGGAGTATTCCATGTTTTATTTTATTTATACCAAATAAATTTACCAAAAAATGGACCTCTTTTTGGCGAAATATATATTTATCAATAATATTAATAGCCGAGTGTTTTGTGTACATGTGTTCGTGATCAATAAAGTGGCTATTGGGGGTTTCAAAAGGTTATATTAATAATGTTATCTTCCTGTAGCAGATTATACAGACGCGAACAAAGTTCAGATACTCAATGGTTCCCATTATTAAACGTGTGAATATCATGAACTCCTACGAAAAAAAACTAATTTGTAGCCTAATTTAAAATTTCAATGACTCTACTATTTTATACAATGTATCCATTGTATACTCTATTACCATTCCCCACATGCTATCATCGTATGTGAGCTATGTAATGAATATTGTAATTAATGGCTACAATATCAGATACAAATACTTTTACTATATCAAAATACCGATTCACCATAGTTTCACATCTCAAAATTTCAATTTCTCAATTTTCGTCTAAATCAAATTATTCAACATTCTTTCTACGCATTTGCTTGATCAAAAAAATAAAAAGTTTGGACTATTTCATCCAATATATGCACATTCAAAATTGCCAATATAATTTTTTTACACCCACCTTTTATACCACCCATTCCGGCAAAATCTGCCGGTTCAGCGAGAATAAAAAGCCGAAATTTCAATCTCGCTTTCACGTTCGTATTCGCTTCCTCATCATTAGCGCACACACACACAACCACACGTCCATCACGCTCAAAACAAACTTTCCAATTAATCGCGCAAACTGCACCGCAACTCGCAACCTTTTATTTATACACATATATACACACAAAAATATACTCACTCGGCAGCAGGACTGAAGCTGATGGGCGTAATACCGGCCGGAGCACCGAGGACCTTCTGGCTGCCAGTGTAGACGACGTCGACGCCCCAGGCGTCCATGAAGAACGGCTCCGCGCCCAGCGAGGCGACCGTATCCACGATCAGCAAGCCACCGTACCTGGGACACAGAGAGGAAAAACGTAATTAATGACCGTTGGAGCAGTTTTTTGCTAGCGCAGCACGGGTAGGAGGTATAGTACAAACGATGCGAGAGGGGGGAATGATTGACAGGAAAGCGGCCGAGGTTCGAAGAGACAGGGATTTCTTTGACGGTATGTGTGTATAGGTATACGGAGTGGCATGGGAGGTTTAGTATATACTATACGGCGTGTGGATGTTAAGTGTCGAGGAATTAGCGTTTTATCTGATTAAGCGATCGTCGATGGGGGTCGCTGATCTCTTTGATGCTCGTTTGAGCATAATTTAACGTAATAAAATGTTTCTTTCTTCTTTTTTTTTCTTTTTATTATTATCATCGTAGTATAGGTATGATTTTAAATAAGAAGAACGAGGATGATAAATTTTATTCTTTTTGTTTTTATCTCCACGTCGTCGTGTGTAATCGTACGCGTGATTTACTTACTTGTGAACGATGTCGCCGAGCCCCTCCAATGGCTGCTTGAGACCGGTGGACGACTCGGAGTGCGCCACAAAAACGGCTTTCGGCTGATACCTTTTTACGGCCGCCTCGAACTCGGCCAGAGTAAAAGCAACACCTGGTTGCGTCTCTAACCAGTCGACCTGCGTTGAGGAAAAGCGTCTTTATTAAGGATATATTTTATAGGGCCGAAGCCCTTTTTAAAGCGCGCGCGCGCGCCTTTACAATTCCACAGATAGAGAGTACGAGTGAGAGAAAAATGATGGGCAAAGTCTCTTTTTGCTTTGTGCCTTTGTATATGCCGAAAGCCGTTCTCTATTGATCGGTTTCTTTGCGTATATATATATATACTGATAAAAAAGTTTCGTGTTTATATGCCCTGCGCCTATAAAAAAGTCGTACATGTATATTACACGAATGCTGGTAAAAAGATATATACATTTTACGCTGACTAAAAAATATTGAGTGTTTTTAATATTCTAGTTTTTACCTCTCTCTCTCGCATGTATATCAAGTTTACCACGCCTGATTCTAACCAAAAGGGTATATATACTTTATGCGTTCTCTCTCGTGCATCGTATTCGCTGAGTGAAGTTGAAAGGCTCGCGCGCAAATTAAAAATCCTCGAGTATTTTTAATAACGATAAATATTTACAATTCACTCCCCATATATATGAACTTTTCATATACCTTTCCCAACTGAACTTTATCGTGTTTACAACTACTATGTACTATATATGGATCTCCCACCACTCGTCTGTATATACTAAAAAAAGCCCTCTTCACTTATAAAACATCTCCCATGTCTATTGAACAAACGCAAGTACAAAATACACACACTCACACAGAAATACGTACACGAATCATAATAGTGAAGAGAGCGCGCTTTAAAATCAATTTCCCTATCACCCGCGCACTTAAAAACCCATCACTCATCTCCACCCATGAAAATCCTCTCTCTCCCACATAGGGTGTATGATATACGTACGTGAATGCCGAGTCGTCCGGCCATATCCGCCGCTCGCTCGCCCCAGAGTCCGGCTTTGACGATGAGGATATTCTCACCGCGCTCGAGGACGTTGCCGATCGACGCCTCCATGCCCCCGTGGCCGGAAGCACTGATCGCCAGGGTCAATTTGTTGGAGGTCTGAAAGGCGTACTGCAGGCCCGCCTTTATTTCGTCCATCAGCTGTGAACGAAGAGAAGAAGAGTTTGAAAAAGATTCTTTTTTTTATTTGGTATGGGTTGAGGCACATTAAGTGTGTGCGGCTTTCCCTTTTTTTATTCGATAGATTGAGGATTCGGGAAAATTCGGATTGTGCGGAGGTGTTGGGAAAATGGGACGGAAGAGAAATTATATGGTTGGTACGCGGTGTACGATAATTAAATTAACGTGTTTTGATTTTTCATTCGGATCTGTGTCAACGTGTGATGTTATGTACTACAAGTGTGTGTTTTTTCACACGAATTATTGAAAGTTTAAAAAAAAAAAACGAAAATTTCGGAAAAGAAACCATGTTTCAACGATTCACTCAAAAATTCAAATCGGTTTATGAATTCCGCGACATCGAAACCGAATACTTAATTGGACTATTTTGCTTTATCTACTTTTATGTTTTAAAAAATTCTATCTATGCTGGACAATAGTTTCATTGTGACAAACGAAAATATTATGATCTTTTTAATGTTGAAGTGCACAATAAGACACTGTTTATGTAGAATGGTATAGTCAAAGTGTAGATTCTTTACTCGGCTTTGAAAAAATAGCCCACTTCCCCTCTCAAACTTCTCCAAAATTAAAATATAAGCCCAAAACGAAAACACCGAATTTCTCTCCAAATCGACCGAAAAATCGCCGCGTAAACCACCTCCATCACTATAATTATACGTGTATACCGACACCTCTGTGCTTTCGAATAAATCTCACGAATACACCCGCACACCGCGTCTTCGTTCCTCCACTTTCTATATAAATCCCCTCATTACCGTGCGCCCGCGCGGAACAGACACACACACACAAACACCGCATGACTCTCGCATCGGTCGCTGCGCCGCACGCTCAGTAGTATACCACCCATATATAATAACACAAGACAAACTCCCCCGCAGTCGGCGCTGCTGCTGCTGGCACGCGCGCGGCATGGGAAAAGGAAATCGGAAAAATATGCTGCTGCGCGCGACGACTACGACGGCGACACATACCTCAAGGACCTCGGGATGCATGTGACCCAGAACTTGCTGGTGTAGGGCTCTGAGCACCCGCTGAGAACAATTGCTCGGTCCCGGGCCCGTTAATATACGCTGCGGCAGCTGTAGCGGCTTGAGCAGCTCCCTGGGCGGCGCGGACAACGGCTGCGACGACGATGCCATGGCTCGCAACGTAGACGATTGTTCCCTGGGACTCGTGTTCGATCTGGAATTATAAAGAAATGAATTTGCAATGAATGCGCACCGTATGTGTATGTGTATATATATGGTATACACGCTGTATGAGCATAAGCGATGGCGTTTTAAAGTATTTATAGGTAGCGTGTGTGCGGTGTAGGAGGATGTGCAGAGGGGAATGCGAGGGTGGATGTGTGTGTGTGTGTGTGTGTTGCGATGCGTGACATTGTTGCAGATGGGAGGTAGCGATATATATATGCGGGGAGGGAGAGGAAGAGGACATGCGCGAAAGGTATTGGCGAATTGGCTTTGGAAAGTTTTGACAGTCGAGGATTTATCGCAGAGTTAGAAGTTTTTAAGTGTATCGGTATATATAATGCCGACACAGCGTGTTTTATACTTTATAATATTTGCTTGGAAAATATACGGCTTATAATGCTATATGCGCGATTCACAAGTCGGTAACTGTCAGCGATAAAAATCCATTAATTAGATTACTTAGATTTTTAGTGTATGTGTGTATACTTATAAACAGATATTGCGCGAGTTCACGCGATAACGTTCAATATCTCTGACAAAAATTATATAGATAATAAAATAGAAAAAATCCTACTGAAAAAAATGAGATTTCTCTCTCTCCCGTAGCTGTCTATCAATGTTCTTTTGGAGCGAAAGCAAAAATACACCACGAGCCACGCACCACCGAGAGATCACTGCATCTGCTTCGCACGACGCCTATAAGCGGTTTCTCATAAATAGCCAGCGCGACTTCTTATATATATGCGGACGAGTATACACGCGTGCCTCTGTCCAAAGCAGCGGATAACCTCCCATGACCCTCACACAGCTGATAAACAAACGTATATAGTCTTACATACAGTGACATATCTCACGCGCGTCAATCTCAATGTTGTCTTGATAATGCGCGCGTTATATGAATTTTCCGTATCTTATCCGTGCGCTGTAGTGTATATTGAACGTCAGGGAGAAAGTCCCTTTTGTAATCTCAGCGCATCGCAGACGACGACTGCTACAGCTCGATTTAAAATGAGGGATGGCTGGGATTCCCCGTCTGCGCGTGCATCGATATGCACAAATATATTGTTTGCTGTCTTGTGTAGTTTGTTTGTTGGAACGTGTGGAAATGTGTAACGCACATCGTACACTCTTTTTGCGCTCATTGTAATGTATCACGCGATCGTTGTTGTCCATCATTCACTGACACAGCATCGATATAATACGTGTAATGCGTGTATATACAATCTTTTTGCGTCAATCGATTATTTCGAAAAATGTTTTTCAGAGACCGCGGGAGAGAGATGGAGGACAAGTTACACTTTGGAACTCTAAAAATAATATCGTCTGATATATAGTCGCAGAATTATCTCGTTACTTTAAACGACTTAATATACATCCTGCTCTGGGTGTGCAAAATCGCGTACAAGGTGAGTTTTCTTCAGCGAATGTATAAATTTCGCGCGCTCTTATCGGCGCTCTCTCGTTCGACAAGAATACAGCGCCACAAAACTTTCCCCCGCGATAATAAAATACACGTATGTATACTTTATGTAATCGGGTTCTCATAGAGTCGTGTATGCAAAATTATTTGCAATGTTACCGTAAAATTGAGCCATATATTTTCGGTTATTTAATATTCACGACTTTCCCATGCATATTAGCTACTTGTAGTAGGTACCGGTCACACACCAGTGAGTTAACTGACTTTACGACGCAGAACCAAATTGAAAGGTATACCTATACGAAACACACAATTACATAAAAACTCCCAAGGCAAATTCGTAAAATCATCAGTCATTCAGAAAAAGCTGAGACGCGTGTCAACAGGACTTTGAATATCGCATCTCGCCTCCTCTCGAAAACCCATCTCGCCTCGCTGCACAGAGACCTATACCTCCTCTCTCACTCTATAAATCTGTCCCCATCATCCGAAATGTTTCCGAGCGATTGACGCTCTCTCGAAACCCAACACGTGGGCACAGCACGCGAAAATCAATGAATTATTCCGGGACATTTGACGCGAAAGACACACTGTGACTCTGCAGCATTCGACCACACGTGTTTTTTTTTCTCGTAGGGGTATAAGGATAAGGCTACGTCATCATCCACTTGAGCAGAATGAACCGAAATAATATAATATACTATAGGAATTCTTATATATTTATTAGGTATGTAATAATTGAATTTTTAACTTAGAAGAAATAGAATAAAAACTTCACAAATATACATATATTCAGCTCAAGATGATTTTATTAAACTTCGAAAAATGAATGTAATTAATATAAACAAATATTGATAACTATTAAAGTATCACTTAGAATCATTTATAATATAAAATATATCTTCTAAACT
>JAPYZO010005040.1:0-25958 GCA_030522905.1 Torymus flavipes | reverse complement strand
ATAATTTTAAGTATTTAAACAAACTGATGGTTTTAAAAGCCTTTTTAAATTAAATTTACAGGCGTGAAGTATTATTTTATGTTTTCGAAAATCAATAGGTGCTAACGAAAGGAAGTTATTTCTTGCAACTCATGAAGACACGATAAGAGTTTAAATATCAAAATATAATTCCTTCAAACTCGTCATTTATATATACATAAATGTTTTGTCTTTCTTGAAATGCACACACCCCTTATTCTCGTAAATTATATTCAATATATTCTACATAAAAACTATTCATAAATTTCATAAATATGATGTATATTGACATGTGAAAATTTTCCAACAATTTCTTAAATAATTCATCCTAAAAAGTAGAATTATAAAGTATATTGACATGTGAAAATTTTCCAACAATTTCTTAAATAATTCATCCTAAAAAGTAGAATTATAAAGTATCTCAAATTTTCAATTTTCATGTTGACAAAAATTCGAACATGTAAATTTTTCATAACCTATAATTTTGCTTACTTTATTGAAAACCATTATTCCTAACCATACATTATTAATATTCCACCACAAAAACCAACTTCTCCAACCCTTTTTTACAACTCAATGTCGTTACCTAAAAACAACTCCACAGCCACAAAAAAAAACTCACCTCTCGTTCAAGCGCATCGCGCTCCGCCCTGATCACCGTCGCCTGCCTGATCACATCCTGACGCGCTCTTTCAAGCGACCTGCGCGTTATCTCATTTTGCGCTGCCTGTATCTGCAGCTGTCGCAGAGCCGCTGCTTGCTCGCGTTCTAGACGCTCGCGAGCCTCGATGCACGCGGCGCGTTCTTGCCGGGCGCGTTCCACCTCGTCCTCGAGACGCAAACTGCGCTCCAGCTGCAGGAACAGCTCCTCCTCCTTGTCCTTGAGCTCGGCCTCGCAGCCCTCCAGACGCTTCTCCAGCTGCTGGCGCGTCTCTTCCAGCTTGTCGCGTTCCGCCTGTGGATGACAGAAAGAGAGAAGTGGGGGTTAGTAGGTGTATGTTGATGACAGGTCATTAAAATGCGTACGATAATTAATGATTATTTGGTTTTATTATTTAGAAAAGTTTAATAAGAAGACGAAATTTCGTTGTATAAGGAAATAATTTTGTATTTGTTTATTAAAAGATGTGAATATTCGTGTAGCATGCGTTAAAAATAGAATTAAGTGAAGTGTTTAAAGATCTAAACGCCTCATTGGCTAAACCCATAACTAAATTTCCTTTTTCTCTCAGCTGATGACGGCGATATGGCGTAAATTGAAGTTTACTGTCAAGAGCTATATCGCATAAAAACTCGACGAGCACGTCGTTTATAGAAAGGCGTCATATAATTTTGACTTTATTGAGCTTCCGAGCTGTATACCGCCCGTGGCTATTGTAAATGAGCTCATAGAGGTACAGTTTATAGCACATTGTGCTTTCTAAGAACTGCTACTTTCAGAGAGGCTATCAGCTCACAAAGAAGCCAAAGTTTAATATGCTATATGTTTCATAATATTTTTTTTTTCAATATCTTTCTCGATACGCTTTTCTCAAAATGATTGGTGAAAGCTAGGTATGCGCACCTTTTACGATGCGCTTCACTTTTATTTTCATATAAGTATTATAGAAATTTAATGGGATTGTGAGTATTGATAGTAAAAAATCATATTTATGATTTTTTGTGGTGCGTCTGCGCGGTTTCACTTAATTTTTTTTATTGTACAAAAAAATGGAGGATATTAACGTTCTGATTGAGCTGTGTATTACGAATATTAGTCATAATTATAGTCAAAGATTAGCTGCTGATCTTCTCTTAATATTTGATTTGGGTGACACTTACATATCAATTAAATTTTAGAAAAGACTGTTATTAATTAACTTTTATTTTTTCCGCACATATGCACTTTCGTCGTGCGTCTTTTGTCGGTACACGTGTGCATGAACATAAAATCTACATAAGTTCTTCTTAGTTTTATACAACTACGAGTTGATGACACGTTGTAAACTGCGATTCACGAGCAAAGTGTAAATTATCCTCCCGTCGCGTTGAATTATTACAGGATTCCTACTGCGAATTAATTAAAGTGAAAGGAAAATTGATAATAACGTCGAGAATAGATGTGTCAAGTATTTTGCTATAAAACGCCTATAGTCGTTGGCCATTCTCAACAGTTATTCAAATGAATTACCTTATCAAATCTTTATTGAGGAATCGCAGAATAATTAATTTCAAAGTCTATAAACCCGTGATTAAATACATAGTTACTTTTATAGAAACGCATATATACGATGCTTGGCAAAAAAAAACCTTTATCTATATGATGAAAATGTAATTAAAAATATAAATTTCCCGCGGTAAGAGCTGACCTGGTCTCTTTTTGCTTATACGGCTGTCATTATAGCTTTATACAGACAGCTCACTACTCACCGCGTTAAATTTTCCGACAATCTTCCACATACACATATATAAAATACGATCAGATCTTTTCCAAAACAATTTCTACATTCGGCTATTAAGGACGGCGAAATTTCATATATCTGCCTGCTGTAGAAACGGGAGACAAATCTATCGAAGCGGCAGTTTTGACATAATGAAACCAGGTTGCTAAATGGTTCGCCAGATCATTAAACATATAACGGCTCGCTCTCGGATATATTCTAGAAAACTGGCGGGATAGACTGATATGGTTATCTTTCGGGAACCACAGAAACCGTGTAATTCCTTATTACATATGTACCCGCGAACGTCCGAAAAAGGCAATCGATGATTAATACTGCGATCTCCTTTCTCTCGCGCGGTTCTATTATTTTAATCTCCCCGCGAACTAGAAATCTCCCTCCGAAGAAAAAAAGCCAGACCGCACAGACGAGAATCGACGAAAAGTCAGAGCGCCGCCGCGCCTCGGAAATTTAATACGAATTAACGAGCAAGAGAGTCTATACGCGACAGCAGGAAGCATAATCGCCAGGGAGGAGGATGATGGGGAAAGTAGGCGCGCCATGCATGCACGAAAGTGCATTGTGTGTGTCGCGGTAGTGTGATTGCCCTCAGCTACCGTGACTATATATCTGCAGTCTTTTTTTACGCGCATGTGTGTGCGTATGTGAATAAAGCGGCCATTCATCGGCCGATGAGAGCACAGCGGCAGCTTTTTTTCTCTCTCTGGCGGTTTACGCGCCAGTGGTAACGATCGGCGAAATGCCTGTTGTTGCTATGCAGCGCTGCGAGCGAGGTTGTCGTGGTTGTAGTAATTACGATGTTTATTAAGTTTTCGAATAAGGAAATGGTATAGTAGTGTAGTATCAATGTACATTTCAAGTTTGTAGATTGTTATAGAAAGGAGTATGAGTCACGGAGATCGACGTTTTTAGACGCGAGTGCTCCAATTTTCATTTTTTCTCCCGTTCGCCACGCACTTTATACGCTTAGAATTTAAATTTCAAATGGTTGGATACTCGGAAACCTATAATTTGACTTGAGCACCGTGTAATTGTTAATCTACGCAGTTGAGCTGCTCTCAAAGTGTCTCAGGATGTTTTTGCTCCGTGGCGAGCATTTTTTTTAGACTAGATACACGTAGTATATATAGAAAATGTGTATTCATGGAATATAAAGCCGCTCCTCTCACGAACCTCAGATTCACGTTTGAACCACTTAGCATCAAATTGGGATTATTACGCAAACGTTTCTTTTTATTCATCCTCTCTCGCCGATACACACTTTCATCCGACCGCGACATAAACGCCGCGTCCATTCAGAAAACTTTAAAGCCCACCGCGAGAGAACAACAACAACACAACCTACATCCAGAGAGTGTCGCTCGAAACTTGTTAATTTTTTCCCGCGCTTTTTATTCTTGTCACAAGGAGAGACACAGATACCGCGCGGCGGTCGCCGATGGTGACTGGACAGATCTCCGCGCGTTTCTACTCGAGCGCGCATCAAGAGCGTCGTCGTCGTCGTCGAGGAGGAAAGAGGCCCAGTTGTATGTATATATGTGTACATACAAGAAAAAGAGACAAGCTCGTTGTTGTTGCGTACGCACACATACTTTCTTCTCTCTGCGTCGTCTCGGCGGGGATCATAAAAGCCGTATTATTATTGCGCGCGCGCGTTTTATTAGGTGCCGCGCTCGCACGATAATGGGAACGCGGCCGCGGTGTCTTTTTTTCTCGAGAGTAGTAGCAAAGACACGCTGGGGGTTTTTAAAGCTATAGGAGTGGTATCGCGTATGATATGGACGCGATTAGGATCGATAATGGGATTTAGATACAGTGATAAATGCACGCGAGATTTGGATTTGTAGGTTGGCTTATGGAGAGGCGATTTTGTACGCGCGTGTGTTGTATATATCGGCGCTTCCGTGTGAGTTTTTATGGCACGTTATCTCATGCGGTGATTGGGTGATCCTTTTCGAGTGGAGATTGGTAGGGTACTAGGAAAAGTTGTTATCTTGGGAGCGCGGGTATTTTTATACAGTTTGGATAAAGAATGTGCAGACAAGAAGTCGCGCGATGCGTTTAATAGTTTAATTTTTTTTATAATAGTGTTTAATCTAGAGTTACAAGTTTATAATGAAATTCTTTGGCAAACATCCAAAGCGCGAAAGATATTTCTCATTTTTTCCTTAACCTTTATATCAACACTTTTACACTGACCGCTCGCCGCGCGTATATGATTTCTAATCAATTATCTCTGCACAATTATATTAATACACACTCTTATGACGCATATAATGCAATTAACGATATAATAATGTTATTTTTCAAGCAACATTCCAATCGTAGAAAGTGAAAATAACAAAAGCGAATATCGAAGAAAAGTTCGTTGGATTCTCGAGATATAAAAGCATCGTCCACTTCGCGCGTAAAAAGCCGCGAAGAATCCTTGTTCCTTGGTGCGCGCGCTAGTTTTTCTCGCGACGGTCCCGCGGCATTTGGAAACTTTCTAATTGTCAGTTGCAAGCGAGCGCGCGTCACTTTCTTCACGAAATCGACGTCGCGTGTGTATGTATATATACATGTATACACCCCGGAGGGAGTAGATCTCGGGCAATAAAAAGAACAGCCGAGAAAATTATCGAGCGCCGTTGCCTGAAAGTCTTCTCATTTTCTATCGGTGTAAAAACTCCTTTCGGATGGTCTGTAAACTCTCGATATATATACCGTTGATTATACGAGGTGATAGTGCGTCAATAAAATTTTGTATTCGTGTGATGCGCGTTGAAGCGAGCGAGCTTTGAGTTTAAACTCTCTCGATGGGTGTTTTTAAAGGATATATCTGGTTCGAAAGTTTTATATTTTGACTGCGCGCGGCAGAAGAAAGGTTGTTTGCGCGGGTAATATAACGTGAATTTTAATTGACGTTGAAAGTAAGAGGAATATTATTGAGTTTTCGTGTAGTATAACCGGGGCATGTAAAATCTTAATCTTTTCATTTATGCTGACGTTTATTGCTGAAGCTTGGAACAACAATCTTTTCGTGACAGTATTTTCCAAATTTGAAATATATGGGTGTAAGGATCATAAATATACGCGGTTGCGTTAGCCAATGTAATGAATCTTGAACGTTTCGTTCTAATTGCGCCTACTTACTAGTCATTAAACTAATTCTTAGGAATAAAATGTAAAACAATTAAGTATTCACTTGATCATTATTATACGTAACCACCCAGAAACTATTTAAAATAATCACCATTAAAGCGAATGAGGAAATACCTTTCGAGCTGTACATACTTAATTAATAGTATTAAAAATTAGCTAATTTAATAAACTATTTTTTCCTGTTCACTAATCAATAACTTTAAAATCCACGAACTTATATATACAAAATGTTCACGCTACCAACTTTCGATGCTGAAAATATATATACCGTCAGAATCGCAGCTTTTACATCTCGGAAATTTTAAGAAAATATATATATCTGAACGAGCTATAAAATAATCTCTCTCCCTCTAGCGCATATATTCATAAGCGTCTGCGCGTATCCTTCAGACTAATTACTCGGAACAAAAGATGAAAGTCCGATAAACTCGGCAGCTCTCGCGAGTGCGCATGCAAAATGCCCCGTCGATTTTTAATTACAGAGCAGTAGCGGCGCGCTCTTATCGAGTTTAAACGGATTTCGATCCCCGGCGCAAAAGTCAGTTCCGTGTCTTCTGGATTAACGTCGCGCGATGCCCTGTCATGGTCTTAAACCGTCGTTGTCGAGCGTACGTCGAACCCTCCAAGCCCGGAGGGATTTATTTACTGTTATAGACCTGGCGCGGATGATAGTGCGCGATGGTTCGAAGAAATATTGCGCTATTACAGTTGGAATTGGAATGTTTTTAGGGGATGATTGGGTGGTTTGTAGTGTATTGGTTTCGAAATGTTGGTTTTGGTTGAGGAAACGGTTATGTGGTTGTTAGATATGTTTGTACGTTGATGGACAAACGGACACTTTGAATATAAGCTGAAAAGTTTTTTTTATATAAACACAGAGAAAAATTATAAAATAATAACAGTTTTTATTATAAATTGTATATAGTCATTTCATAAAAATATGAATCTGTCCCACGGTTACTATATCGAAAAATACTACTTTTTATTAGAAAATTTCTCTCCGTGTAGCAAAAGATCATTGCTCTATTATCTTCGTTAAATTAGTAAGTTTTCAGTTTTAGAAAAATTCGTCATATTTATAGTAATTATTTAAATTGATTAGGCCATTGCTTACAAAGCAACTCATTATAAAATTATTCCTATACTTCTGACTCGCGATAATAAAACGAAATTATGCATGGACCCACGTTATTAACACACAACAAATAATCCATGCAACATACTATACCCACACGAGTATGTTCGCCATTACCCAACTGTTGCTTCGGCAAACTCAACTACACACCTCATAACTTGGCTCCATTATTTAATAATTCTCAATACACAACCGACGCAAAACCTTCAGACTACCAATTTATATTCTGCTCCGCAAATCATAAATCACACACCTACACTGACGTAATCCACATCGGAATTCCGCCCCACCAGGAAATTATTCGTCGGAAAAATCCGCTCTCCTCCCTCTTCGCATTTTTAATGGATCACTCTCGCACTTACAGCGCATCGCGTGAGCGCCTGCCTGCCTGCCTGCCTCGGTTCAACGTGCGTGCACTCCTCTCGCGGAACTTGATTTTCATTTTTTTCTAATTAGCGATTTCGATCATGCACGCGCTTCTTTTTAGCCGCGTATGGCGGCGGCGGATGTTGCGTAACAAGAGAGGTCCTGGTCTTGACCGTAAGGCATATGGGCATGCGCGGTATATACTTTGCATACGGCGAGCGAGAGAGTTTTTGGCGATGGTATGGGATGTTGAGGTATTTGGTATGCGTGGGGCTTGCGGAATGTATAATACTTTATAAGGAAATTGTATTTTTCTTTATTGAGTATTTTTAATGTAACATAATGAATACCAGATTATCGAATTATTGGCTTATCGACAGCAAATTTTCCGAACGTCCCGAAAAAAATTAAATTTATTCAATAACATTCCTGGATTCCTCACTCTTTATCACATTACATTATATATAATCGCTATATTACAGTTCCAATTTACAATCCTTAAAATAATTCCTATACACCCATAACAACCATCGTGTTCTACCACCGCATTAGTTTAATTACCCGTACACCGCGTAATTAAATAACGACACGACGAAGAATTTCGATATATAAAAAGCCCGTATGTAGGTGTGTGTGTGACACGGGCGTACAAAAGATTCCCCTGAAGTGTCATTATACACACAGGTGCGCTTTCGCACGCTCGCTTTTATCGTATCATCCCCCTCGCCGTGGCGCGCCTAGAACGAGGCTCGTGAAAAAATGCCCCTCGCTCGCTCATGCGACCTCTCTTGCTGCGCGGCGTTATTACACACAAAAGCGGGGCGCGAGTGAATGCGAGGAAAAGTTTAATAGTGTCGTAGTTGGCCGTGTCGCGCTTTGGATGGGCAAAAGTTGCTTGAGAATCACTTAGCGAAGGGTTATTACTTTTTGTTGAAAGTTGTATATAGATGATAGCGTGGGGGTTTGGTGAGGTGGTGGAATTTTAGAAAATTTAGTCAGTTGTACTGAAAGTTTTATAAAAATTTGTGTAAATCTCGCAGATTATAATAAATAACCTAGAAAACACCACACACTTTTGAGAAAATTTCATTATAATCCCGCAATCTTACAAAATTTTGCACAGAATATACGGTATTTTGCGAAACATTTGCAAACTGTGGCGAGGTCCGTGGTCACCATTTACAATCTCAACTAAACGTTTCTCTCTCAACGTACAAACGCATTTACCCAACATTCTTGACCCATCTCACAACAATTAATAATCTTTCACCTTATCCACCACTCTTCCCTTTAAAATTCACCCTACCCCCAATCCCATAACCATCCGCACCTCACTACACTTCCAACTACACACACCGAAGGGCTTCTTCTTCTTCTTCTTCTTCTTCTGCGCGAGTTCAACAGCAGCAGCAGGCAGGCGGCCATCACGCGCATATAATTCTCGCTGATGCGTAAAAGACTACGCGCGCGAGTAGTCCACTTTTAATTGGCCGCATCCTCGCGCCTTCCCGAGCATATCCTCTCTACCTCTCTGTGCATATATATACATACGCGAGGAGGAATGCGGGGAAGAAGGAGAGCCGCTGTGTTCTTTCGCTCGGCTGCCCCTCTGGAACAATCTTTTGTCTCGCTGTACATGTGCGTGTGTGAGGAGAGGACGTAGTGTGGTTTTACGATAGAGTGCGTGGAGAGATGGTTGTGCGAGGAAGATTGTTGTGTGCTGTTTTTTTTTACAAAGGAGGAGGTTCGTATATTATATTGATGTTGGAGAGAGTTGAATTTTTGTCCGAGGTTTCAAGACAATAAATTTTAACAGTCAAAAGCAAATAATAATAAAAAAAATTAAGAGGCAATAAGAACCCCTTAACGTAATGGATTTTTAAATTACACCCCTCACGTGAAATTAAGTATCCTTTCGGCACTCTGGCATCAGCGGTAAATTGAAGCTCGCGAGATGCGCGCGTAGACACTTAATGGCATAAGTAGCAGTTGGGAATTGAAATGCAGGCTTTGATAACAATCTGAATCCTTGTTCCAACTCATCTCAAAAGATTCGTATCTTAAAAGCCGCTAATAAGGGACCATACAGATCTTGTCGGTGCCCCGTCGTCGGCAGGAGTAGTGTTTTGAAGCATTTATACATTCAAAGCGGAGGTCAAGAAGAATTAAAACGCTGTAAGCGGTAGAATGTTTTTCTCTTTACTCTTCTTGTACACAAGATTTTGATTCTATTATACGCTATTTATAAATCGACGGCGCTAAAGAAGACTAGCAAGTTATTGAATATTTAAAAAACTGAAAAACTCGTCTTCGCAAGGGTTCGTCGAAATATACCTTACACTATTGTTGAACAGGTTTTTCAAATGCACGTAAAATATTTTGTGCGCGTATCGTAAGAGTCATACTCGGTCTTGAAATTTTTGAAGCAATTTTACGACCACCTCTACAACGTTTCATATATACTTCGCGCAGGGACGCGTGATATTTGCATAAGACGAGCCGAGCTTAGCGTAATCGCAAAGTATAAAATACCGCCGCAAAAAGCATCCAGACACAACGTCGCGGAATTCTCCCTCCAATTACACCAACGGCAATAGAAGAATTACACTGTATCACACCCCAATCTCACCAATTACAGTATATACCGCCGCCTCGTTATCCTCATTACCCTCTCTCTTTTCACCACCGTACACGCATCAACTCCTCCGCGTCGCAAAAACGATCCTGGCATTCGTCTCTCCCGTCCCGAGTAAGTCGTTCTACTATGTTTTATTTTTCATCGCGTCTGGAGGTCGTAGGTCTCTCATCGCATGAGGGAGCACATCACACGCGCGTGCGCGAAATTAAATACAGGCGCGCGCGCGCGCGAGGAAGTTGCTCGCTTCCTGCGAAAGAAGAAGAGCGTTTTAATTGCCCTGGAGAGGAGCAGCTCGATTACACGCCGCGAATGAGATTTCGAATCGATCTTGAGGGAAGTGCTGTAGTTTACGTAACGGAGGCGAGATGTAGTTTCTTTTCGCTGAGCCTGGATTTGGATTATCATCAGTTTTAATCTGCTGAGAGACGATTTCGGTTGCGGAGCGATAATTTAATTAAATCGCTTCGTGGGCGTTGCGGAATTGGCAGCGATGTGGTAATGGAATTTGGTTGAGTGAATATTGTGGAGTAAATATAGTGCGTAATGGGCTTTTAAAAGTGTAATAATTTTGTAATCGTCGTTGGATTATATTTTAGTGATGATGAAGCGGATTGGAAGGTACCTTTCAATGTCTCTAATATTATACCTCTATTACGATTGTCGTAATAAACGCTTAACCATTCATTTCCTCTATCATGTATCAAAATTTTGCTTTTCCCGTTCCGATATACCATATTAGTATCGGCCGCAATTAACATTCCCCATATTCTCCCATAATAGATCGCTCGCAAAAAGCCCATAAACGCTCATTAAATCCCGCGCATATATATCGAAAACATGCGGTAGTATAAACTACATCTTCCGCGCGCGCCTATAGCTTATATCATTATACTTTTTGCACGGTTCTCTCTGTGACGCAACCGCTTTCATCCTCAAAACCACTATCCATTCCATATAATGAAGCTTCATTACCTCTCCTCGATACATCGCGGCGCTTTTTTTCCAATCGACTTTTTCCCCTCTCTTTATACACACGTACGTCCGTGTGTGTGTGTGTGCAGACAATCTTCCTATCGCAAATTTCGCCCGCGCGCACTTTCTACACATACGCGCGCGCGTACAAAGAAAGCATAAAATGAGTCGTTTCCAGGGGAGAGGCGCCGCGCTCTATGCCCGCTTTGTCCGGGTCCTGGAGCGTGAAATTTCGCGCATGTGTGTTGGTTGGTTGTGTTTTCGTTGCCGAGAGAATTGGAAAGGTTTGCAAAGACCTACTCTTGAGACACGAGCTTTTTGCCTTTTTGTTTGACTGAATTGGTATTATATTGTCACGACGTCGTCTTGATGCACAATTGTACACATGCGCATGTAGGTGAGATTGGGTTTGTTATTATCAGCGAGGAAAATCGTTTACATTGTGCTGTCGGATGATTGTAGGACAGGAAGCTGTAAATTTTCCGAGTTTTCGCAGGCAGCTGTTGTCGTATACGTTGAAAATGTAATATTTTTCGCTGATGTGGGTTCGCGTATGTGTGTTATTAAGAAACAAGCGGCGAGGAGAGGATCTGGGGAATGGGTTCACGTATGATAAGAATGCGTACAATAGAGATGTGGTAAAGTCAAACACACGTCATAACCACGCGCGTATACGAGTGTCGCACTTCTTTCTTACCAAGGAAATATAAAGTGAAAAATACTTCTTTTTATATCAGTAGTTAAAAACCACAAAGCTGACATTTCTATCAATCTAAATTCTAAAGATTAAAATCCTTGAAAAAAAACAAAATATCCTTATCACTCAAAAGCCGCCGACTACATTCTTATCTCATACACTAAACCCTCTAATTACTCGTTTTGTCGCCTATTATCGTCTTAACTATACACCCACGCGGCTTTTTAAACTCGTATAGTTTCGTCCATATTCTACAAGACGCACAAAGGCCTCACGCCGAAAGAGGCGCACAGGAAAAGTCAATAAAACAAAGTCGAGGGGCGACGATGATTCACGCTGTCTGTGTTCTGTTGGGTGTACGACGGTCCCCGAAAATTTCTAACACCTCGGCCTCGCGCACCGAAGTTTATTGTAACGGCTAGTGTATGAGGAAACGTCGGTCCCTGGCTTTGTTAAACCTTTAATTGCGGGATGATGGGTTGTTAAGTTTTAGTATACGCGGTGTGTTGGAAGTATATTTTGTTTTTGAGGCTACATTTTTAGCTTTTCGCGCAAATTCTAAAATTAGATATTTGTTTTATAGTTATAGGAAATCAATAACGATTGTTTTTCGCCAGCAAACTGAATTCCCGCTGTTTTTAACTAACCACATCCCGCAAAATTTAACAATGCATTCAGAGTTATTTCTACACTTCTAATCGATAACCGGTTAATGAATTATCGCGCCTGGCGCGCGTGTTCAAGCGAACTGATAAAATATTTTCGCTCGGTGTACGCGCGAGTCTAGGCGTCGTGCTCGGGCCGATTATAGGGAAGAAGGTTGCTAGGCAACTCATTAAAATTATCGACGTCTCAGCCCCCGTATATATGCGCCGACTCGAAAGTTCCAAAGTCTGAATTTTCAGAGAGTTTGTTTTGTTTCGTGTGTTGTAGATTGGGTGAAAGTATTGACACTTGTATAAATATATGTATAGCTTAAAATTCGTGAAATCGTTATCTGCGAGGAGTGGGGCGGGGAAATAAATGGTTTCCATTAAAGTTAGACTCTCGCGTCTGGCGGCCGTTTATCTTGATCCTTTTTTTCTTTTATATACGCTATTTCCCTTTGATAATTGAGGATTCGCGTGTGATGCTTTCTATAAGAACTTCATTCGGAGGATTCGAGCGCGCGCGGGAAATATCGACCTATTTTTGTTCTTAAAAAATGAGTGAGAGAAAATCGTGTTAAACGCTGTGAGATAAATTTAACCGTGTTTACTGACGTTACAGATACGCGAGAAAAGAATAAAATCAATCAACCGCGGTACGTGAGAACTTTATAAGGTCTTAATTCGCGTTTTATCGTTGCAATAAAATTCATGAGAATATTATTATACATGAGATACACGCGTTTCATGAGTCATTTTTTCCATTGAAAGTAGAAACTATAGTTACATGCGGCTTGATACGAGATCTCAATTGTTGGGCGTGTAGCTGCTCACAATGTAATTCCGTGACTAATTTCAAGTTCGACTATATCGCTATATAGATAGCCTCGCTGGCATAGAAACGCGCGAGAGAGATTTTCCGGTTGGGAAGAAAAAAAATGTTTAAAACAATCGTTTCGCGCGCGTGCTGCATTGTTAAAATTACTTTTTATTCCGCGGCGCGTGAATCAACGATAAATGATCTTCATATTATTATTACGTTATCTAGCCATTTATAATAATGGTCTTGTTAAGAAAAAATTATGAGTGACAATTGAATAGAACAATAGGCGAATTTTTAAAAAGCAAAACCATGAATTATCGTCTCACGTTAATATTTGACTTGTTATTCAAGTAATTCTGATTAATCGTTTATGTAGTAAAATTAATTTACCAACTTTTTATTTTGTTTATCACGAAATTTGCTATATAAAAAGAGAAATCAAGTGATTTATTACAACCGCGTTGAAACAATACCTATAACGTACCGTACAGTTTCCTTCGTATATATAACTACAAAGTTTCACGTCACACCTTACCGGCCACGTGGTATCTCGTTTCTCGTTTTGTTGAATTTTTCACGCTTGCTTTTGTTATCTATCCGCATACCTCGTCGCGAAATTTTTCATTCCACCTCCAAATTTCATCATCCACAGCAACCCACGAACTTTTCATTTCCCCAAATTTAACTCGTATATTACAAAATTATCTCTCGTCAACTACATACACGCATGACAATATAAAAGCCATAAATATAAAATCCTCTCAAACGACCCTATACTCCTCTTCGTTCGGATTGTAGGCAAAAATCCCGAGCACGTGCCTAGTACGCGACCTATGCAGGTAGCCCCATTCCTAGCTTCTGTCAATATAACTGCCGTTAATCCGGGGACGCTGCCACTGCTTCCTCTCTCGGGGCCTATTACCTCTCTTCCCCGTAAAAGCGCTCGCGCGCCCGGCTTTACCCGCTCGTAAAACGTCCTCTCTTTCCTCTCGCGAGCACAATACGGTAAATCCACGTGGTCGTTGTCCTCTCTCTCTCTCTCTCTCTCTTCTCTCTCTCTCTCTCTCTCTCTCTCTCTCTCTCTCTCTCTCTCTCTCTCTCTCTCTCTCTCTCTCTCTCTCTCTCTCTCTCTCTCTCTCTCGAAGATGCGCATTCTGAGATGCAGCGCGGTAGATTTAGAGGAGAGAAAGTCGGGAGATTTTGCGGGATTTTTGGGATATGGCAGCAGAAGAAGCAGGGATTGTGTGTGTTGTTGCAGAAAATGAAGGTTAGATGTGAAAGTGAGTTGTAATTGCTTGCCGAACGATTGTTTTGGAATAAGCAATATGGCTATCGCGTCAGAATCTAATTTTAGCGGGAGATTGCGGTGATGGAGGATAAGGTGGAGTGTGGTTCTTTTTTTTTTTTTTTTTGAGAAAATGCGTGCGCTTGTGTAGTTGATAAGCGTTTCGTGCTAAGCCGTCGATTAAACTCTGGTAAATTGATAATAATTGAAAGTTGATTAATAATAAATAGAGCATTGTGCTATTACAGCCATAAATCAATGTTACATATTAAATAACTTTTTATCACGATCGCGCAGGCAGCATCTAATACTTTTAGATTTCAAACCAATTAAGCAACTCATTAGCGCTGTAACATAATTTGTTCAGATTTTACCCCTGAAATTTACAGCTGCAATAATATACTGTTATAACGCTTTATGATTAATTAACGCGGCGTTTTTTTACGAGCCGGAGAGCCTTGAAAAAATTATTCTCGGGCATTTGCAAACAATGACTGCAAACAGTCATATCGGATAAATAAACTTAGCGTTCGTTAGAACGCGGTCGACTGTGATGGTAGCGGTGAATATAAGTATACATACATTCCTCGCATCCTTGGAGGGCTTTTTTTGCGCTGCTGAATGCGATCGTTGTGATTGGTTTTTGCCCGCAGGAATCGCGCCTCCGTCAAATTATTTAGCGATGACACAGAAGTGAGAAAACGCGATGGCGTTGAAAAAATTAACGAGCTTACAGGATGCTTAAATGTCCATCGAGATAAAAATGATGTTTTCTGTTAGAAAGTCGATTACCATAAGGCGCAAGTGTGTGTACTTTCTTTGGGTTCGACTTTCCTCGGGCGAATTACCATTTTCAACGCGAGCATTAGTCTTATTTACACCCGAAATGTGCAACTATTTCGAGTTAGCGTGATATAGAACCGATCTTTATATACTGGCAGAACAGGATACGTTATACAGTTGAATTAAACGCGTCAAATTATATGTAATGACGGCGGAGGTAGGGCGAATAATTGACATTAGATACATACGTGCAATTAAGTGCGTGATAAATTATCGTGCCTGCTGTATACCCGTATAATTATAACTTTCTATTTTACGTAACCTATCGGAAGAGTCAAGAGTGTAACCGTCATATACTCGAGTCAAAATCCATGCAGCGACCACCCGGTCGCCGTAATTTCCCACAGTGGAAAAATCTATACAAAAAGAGAAACCCCCATCTCTCTCGCCAGTCACTCGCCTTAAAAGCCAAGGTATGTGTGTAGATCGACGAAATTAGACGTCCATTAAACGACCCGTAATAACGCACGCACGTAATGAGCGGTAGCTCTCAAAGCCACGTCGCTCCTCTCAATTACACCGCGCCTCCGAAATATTTCGACGCGCGCGCGTCAATTATATATACGGAGACGACAACGTCGAACGCGCCGTTAATTATTGGCGCGTCTCCATTGAGGGTATTTTCCCGCCACCGCTTCCTTATCTCCCCTAATTAATCGTCCGCGCTGACGGCAGAGAAAATAATGCGCCCGAAGAGAGTAAAAGGTTGCGCGTGTGTGGGTTTGTCCGTGTATGGAATGAAAGACGAAGAAGAGGAGAGAGAGAGAGAGCAGCCAAGAAGCGCCGGAGTATTACGTAAGCACGTGGGATGCGCACTGCAGCTCTGAATTGGCAGAAAGAGAAGTTTCGAAGAGTATGTGTGAACGGAGAGACAAATGTTCCAGCGGGGTAGATTTTGTTGTTGGGTTGGGGGAAAGGCAAATTGCTGGTTGATTTAGTTGATTGGGTGATTGATTGGCCGGGACTGCGGGCACGCCTTTATATCTTGAGGCATAAATTATTATGCTAATTTTTGCGAGAGTAGCTGATATATTTGTTTGTAAAACGAGAGACTTTGCAGATTAATATGGAAGCAATTATCTATAATGTACGCGATATTCGAGAAAAATTTATTATCGGACATGGGTTTCATTTTTGGTATACGGCAATCTGCATTTCTCGTTAACTTATGCAAAACTGAGGTTATGAGCAGAAATTTCTTCTAAAAATGGAACGACTTGACTAATCGCGGTTGGTTGGCGCAGGATTATCAATTCAGAAAACCTTTATGGCTCTATTAGTGTGGACCAAATGGTTTTACATTTACAGTTAGTTTTAATTAAAAAATTTTACTATATACTATATATTTCTATGAATTGTCACATAATAATAAAACTTATCAGAAGCGTAGTTACGTCATAGGACGTACAAAACTATCTACAATCAATAACCTGAACGTCTGCAAAAGGTTATATTATACAGACACACACACACGTAGTATCAAGCTATTAATACATTACATCACATCCAAGCATAATTGAATTATTTTTACCAACCACCCGATAAGACCTCCGCATTACGTGTACATATCAAGCCATAATATGCCGTTTATATAATACCAACGACTTATCTCGCCCGCAGGTTCACCCAGCAGAGTTCACTTTATTAATAAACACTGAGAGGCGCCGCCGGCTGCTGGATGCAGTTTAGACGGAGGCACTTTGCCAACTGGGGAATTCTAATAATCCCAGCCGCTCGCGCGATGATGCGCCGCGCCGCGAGATTAATCGCTCGGCAAGTGTATGCGCGATAATTTTTCACCAGGGTGAAGTAAATTTTCGCCGCGCTGGGAAAATTATAGTCGTTGTTGTTTATCGGGTGTTAAGTGTATGCGGGCATGTGTAGCTTATGTACAAATCTGGATAAATCGTCGTTTAAGCGTTTCAGTTTTATGAGTGGTGATAACGGTGAAAACGGCCGTTTTTGGGCATATAGTAAAAGTTATATATATTTTACTTTTACGCGGATAAAGTGTTTATGCGTAATAAAATGGATTTTTTGTTTTTAATTTATTTTAAACGCAAGGAGTGATAGTAATAATATAAAATTTTAGCTCGAACCGGGAGATAAAAGTTTTCACTTCGAACGATAAATCATGAACCGCCGCGTGCATTTCCAATTTCACAGAGCGCCATCACAGAGAGTATAATCTTCACATGGTTGACTTCGCGTGATTAATGGGCTTAAAATTGAATCTGCGCGGCTCGACGATTCGATTAAGCTCTCCCGCACCGCCCGATTTATAATAACAATTACGAAAACCCCGCTCGATCGTTATTCACAACGAAAGAGAAAGCATAATTTCGCGATGCAATATTAGGTGTCTCGGCTCGTTCCTGCCACGCGGGGGTTATTAGCGGTCAGACAGATAGATAACGATCGAATGCGCGCGCAGCTTCCCTCTAATTATAAGACGCGACACAAAGATGCACTTCGGGTATCAGTGAAAGCGACCTGTTGACATCCGCGGGCGTAGGCTGGTTTTTTACGATTTTTAATTTACGAGGCGTGGACGAGGTGTAAATTTGCATATCGAGAAACGCGCTTTGTTGGTGTAAGCAGCGAGTGTAATTATTCGAGGCTATCTTGTTTATTGGTAGTAAAGAGAAGTGTGGCTATTCTATGTATACAGACTTGCTGCTGGTTTTCGGGTCGATTTCACACGCCGTGTAAAAATGTGTGGCTGGAAAACTCACCTGTAACAGAAAAGACGAAAAAGAAGGTTTAGATATGTATGTGTAACGAATAAATGTTTGTCGAATAACATGGCAATAAATTACAAGCTTTTTATTTATACGAGTAAAAGTGTATAAACTGATAAATCGCTTTTGTTCGGATACACAATAATTTTTCTAATATTACGGTAAATTGTTGTATAGTGAAACCTCGCCGTTGTTTCTTCGTTATGGAACGCAATTTAGTTAATATCTACGTATACGTTTGGTCTATTTATAGCTGCGAGCTCGGGGCAATATGATTTAGTTTCCAGCAATCAGCTGAACCAAGAGAAAACAACGTTATGAGGAAAGTGTTCCATACAGATGATCATTCGCCATTTCCCCTCTCTCTCTCTCGTTTCAGATATATAAAATCTTATTAAGGTCGTCGCGGCTAATCCAGAAGCCTGACCGCCGCAATAATAACTCTCATATAGAGCAAAATTAAATCGTCATCCGACAATCTGGGTCGATAAGATATCCAATCATCTCTTTTCTCTAAAAATCTAAATCGTACCGCGCTGCACCTTCGAAAATACCATTAGAGATCCAATCCCCCATCAGAGTAAAAAACGATTCCAATTCTATCCATTTCTCCATCTCTGCCTCGCGCCGATAAACGAAAGGTTTCATCACAACCGAACACTTTCCTCGATAATGCGCGCACTTACGCAAAAAAAAAGAGGTATATAGTGCTCCATTATCTTATCTGGTCTAGGTGAAGGCGCCACGCAGCATCGCAAGTCATTCGTCTCGAACGAGTTCTTCGTCATTGACGAGCGTAACGACACGCCTTATTGAAAATTCATTAGGTTACGCACCTGGCCACCACCATAATGAGCGCATTGTCATCACTCGCAAGAGAAACGGAGAGATATCGCGAGGACAGTGTTTCATAATTCAATTTCGCAAAGACGCGATTTTGCAAGAGATGTGTCTCGCTCGGTCTGACGCGAATTTACACGTAACCGACAGCTGTGTCGATGTGATTTGTGTGACGTTCCGGTTTTTCGGAGAGGTTGGTTGAGAAAGAGACTGCGGTGTGGATAATGATGAGTTGGTCGTCTATGTCTTGGGAACGACGGATTCGACCGAAATCTAGGCTGGTCTGTTATGTCGGCCGGTTGTGTGTGTGTGCATGATGACAATGGCTCAGCGAAATGAGCGCGGAGTGTCGTTATGGTTCGAGCGAGTGAAATAGATCCGTGTTTGTTGCGAAAGAAGATGGAGATTGTATAATTTTTTAAGCGGATTAGGGTGAGGCCGAAATTAGCTTTCAGCCGTAATTGTTAGATTGTAATCTTCTGTGAAGACAAAGTATGCGTGCGTGTGGCATAAGTTTGTACTAAGGTCAATAACTGTATCTAACATGTCTTGAAAGTTATATACGTTTTATTTTGGACGGTCGATATTTCAACTATAAATCATTGTCTAGTTTTTCAGCCAGTTTCTCATAAATATTTACGTCGAATAGTGTATAACGTCTAGAAAATTAGACGCGATCATACACCAATGAAAAAACGCGCATAAATTGTTCTAATTGTATTTTTAAGGATGCTGCTGCACATTGCATCATTACGCTCACGAATGGAATTACAATTTTTAATAGATCGACCTGATACACATTAATCTTCGGGTGAATGATGCACTTCCATACCAGGTGTATTAATTAATGTTTAACGAGAATTTTCAGAGAGATGCATTCGACAATGGCTCATTAAAAAGAGAATATCAATCAATGTCACACGCGTCATGTCCAGTAGCCTAATGGGCATATAGTTGTTTTGAACACCCGAGTGGGCCCTTATAAAGAATGTGAAAGTACATAACCTATTTTAAATCGAACAATCGCTCGCGCCGCGTAAATCAAATGGAAAGATTATCTGAATAAGGTGAAATGAAAAAAATGGAAGGTATAAAAAGTATCTGATTACACCTTCGGAAATGATTGCCCAGCACACATGCTAATTAACGAATTCAAAATGGCGAATCCACTTATTAACCTTTCACTTCTCACATACCACCACACCTTAACCAACCAATCACAAAATATATTTTTTCTTTCAAAAAATGAAAAACGCACCCGCTGCCGCATCATCAGCAGTCAACTTTAATCAGCTCCTCTTGGCACGTGTATAAAATCGACGACGTACGTCCTCGGCACAAAGTTCACACTCGACTGTGCGCCGATCCCCCGGCGCGTTCCCATAAATATAATAAGATTCCGCAGTCTGTTCGCTCGCTCGGGTACACTCGCGCTACCGCTAGGTACTCATGTATTATGAACGCCGCTGCATACATACTTATGTCACGTCTACACTACGGAAGAAAAAATTCGCGCACTCTCGTCTTACAGTACGTGCGATGCACGTCCTCGGGGTAAGGTTACCCCTGCCGTCGTCGATGGAAGCCGACACCCGCGACGACGACGTCGACCTCTCATACACTTCTTATTCTCCAGGCGCGATTTCCCACATTGGAATCCTCCGAAGTTATTGCACTCGGTCGCCTCGCTTTGTTCCTTTTGTCGCTCGTAGCAGCTAGCTCTAGTTTTTTTTCTCCTCCTCCTTGTTCGGTTAAGCGAGTTGGTTGTTGAACTCGGGAGGAGAGAGGGACGGAGAGGAAGAAGGAGAGAGAGATACGCCTTTATGCAAAGTCGACCTGGATGGGATGTGGCGTGCGGCGTGTATGCACATGTATGCGGCGCGCGCATGTTGTGTCGAGGTTGTCCTAGTGAGGTGATTGAAGCTTTATTGGCGCGCTTTTGTGCGAGGCGCGCGCGGACGTTTTATATTGCTCGGGAGAGGCTGAGAGGAAATGGGATGGGACGCGAGGCGTCAATTTTGAGAAATGCCCGGCTGTTAATTATGGTTGGACGTTAGGTCTATTAATGGTGCGGAGGAGAGTTAATTAGTTGGCACGTGGACAATAGGCAAAAATAACGCCGCAGTTGTGTGGAAATGTTTGCTAACTTTGCGTGATATCGGAGCTACGCCGTATCGTACATTGAGACATATATGATTATCAACGCCATTGACAATGTACGTATATATAGACACTGCGGAGAGACGTCATACGAGCAGTCACTTGCAATCGGAAATCAATAACGCTGCAATGTGAAGGGAAACAGTTGGGTCTAACATCGCATGTTTCATAATCGAATGCTTTTTTTGCACTTTCGTGTATATGCTTTATGCTAATAGGTACGGAGCTGCTTATACACCACTGCATTGTTATTTTTAGGAATGCTGTGATCAGATCCTCAGCATCATTATACACCGTCAGAAAAAAAGTGTTTTGCAATTCCTGAACGTTTTCGCAGAATAGGAAGTAATTACACAACCATAGTATAGTTTTTTAGAGTAATTGTCAGGTTTCCCGATCTTTGAATTTCAAAGATACTGTGCGAACGGTCGCGGATTTGCAATGTGTGTGTGAACAGATTTACCGATGACGCCATATTATGGTATAAAAAAACTACATTGTTAGACTACCTCTGTTTAGTAATTAATTACAATGCTAGATGTATTTTTACGATTCCGTAAATTTTTAATTAACCAAACAAACTTTCCAGCTATCCACGATTAACCAACAATAAATATATTTCCCCACTACTTCCAACAAATTCCCACCAGCTTTATCGAAACGTCAACCTGAACAACTCACTTCGCCCAACCGCTAACCGCTGTAACCACCGCGCGTCGAGCTATATCTCACTATGCAGCGCAACTGCAGCAGCAGTCGCCTCATACCGGCGACCCCGTCAAGCGCGAAGGAGAGTCAGTAGCGGCCAATTCGCACGGAAAAAGAATTAAATGCTCATTGGTGGCTATATAGGTGCTGTGCATGTACTATACGCGCGGGCACAATGGGAGGCAGCAGCGCCGATACACATAGATAATAAGCTGACGCGAGGCTCTGCTGCGGCCTTAATTGGCACCGCATGCTGCTGCTGCACACTTTCAATGGGAAAATTCGCGCGAGCGCATGCGCATGAGGTTGTTCCCTTTGTCCCGGCGTCTTCTGGTTTTTTAGTAATGAGCTTCGGTTTATTATTTGATCGCGGAGGGCGAGAGAATTCAATTTTCGCATCGAGCGTTCGTTGTTGTTATCGAGAGGAGAAACTCTGTGTACATTGAGAAGCTGCTACTCATTGTCGAAGGGAGATTATTAGCATATTCACAATGGAGAAATTCGACGCGCCAAGGATTTTTTTCGCGATCCGTCGCTGATATGTGTGTGTGTGTGTGGCTGCTGTGGGAGATCGCCGGGTAATGGGCGGCAGATTAAATTGCATTTTTAAGCGCAAGCATGTGTGCGCACGTTGGAAAACGATAACGCTGGCTCGTTAATTTTAATAAGGTGCGTTATTCTTTTTTTCGAAAATTCGCGCGGGTTAGAAATTGGAGCGATTAAGTTAAGTGCTTGCGTTAAGTTTTCTTTTTTAATTGCAGCTTATTTTTATATGTTTGTCATTTACCGGTGGGAACGTAAATATCTTATTAATTTAATTTATAATTATACATGTCGTTTCAATATCTTAAACAAAACTATATACTACTTTCAATCTTTAAAACTGAAAGAACCTTACAGGAAGTTGAAAATCCCCCTTTAAAAATTAATTAACTTCGAACCGCCCCCCTGCATATAAAAAGTGCTGCCGGCGTTCCCAACTATTAAATTCAAGCGGAAAATAACGTATCGGAGAGAGAACCCGGCGCAATAAACATTTTACATTTCGTTTTCCCAACGTGTACACACACATATACATACCTGCGCGCCGACCTCAAAGCGGAAAGAATAATTTTATTACCCACGTCGATTCTCGCGCTGCCGACCCGATTGCAAAAATATATATCGTCGTAGCTACCGCTGCCACGGTTTTATTGCTCCGAAATGGAAAACGCGCGAGTGTAATTGCTCCGGTCGACGCGTGTGTCTGCTATTCCTCCCGACTTTTACACCAGTTCACGTGCGCACTAATTACTCGTGTGCACGTGCATATCGCTCGGAATATACACAGCGGAAAATGTTCGTGCTATCTTCGTACGTTTGTGATAGCCGCGCGTCACACGTTGACGTCAGGCGATATTGCGCGCGACAGCGTCTTCAAGAATTTAAACGGAGAAACGGGCATGTCTATATATATGATCGAACGGTTCGCGACCGGGTCACGTCGGGTGCGAAAAAGGGGACCAGGAACATCTGTTTCGTTGGGAAATTGAATTCTTTTGTGTACGATAACGAAATTCCGCGCGGGAGCTGAGGATATTGTGTGTGCGTGTTGTTTTTTTTTTCTGTGGGAGAGATAAGAGGATACGAGAGAAAAAAGCTTGTTTTGCTGTTCAGGATAGCCGCTGCTGGTGTAATATAAGATTCCCGCGAATGTCTTGTTTTTCGTGCTATCGGGTACATATAGATTGATTTCAGTTGTTTTGTATCATCGGTTTGTCAACGGGTTCTGGAATATACATCCTTTATTTTTAGCATTTCAGTATACGCGTATTTTCCGGTGTTACTTAACCATATTACACGATGTTGTTAGCTACTATACGTAATTACATCTGACTCGGTTGAGGTATATATGTATTGTCTCCTCGTGATCTGTAATTTATTAATCGTCGCACGAAAGAGTTATTTACACGCTGTGGATGATTCACCCACGTCAATTATACAGGATCGTCAAGGTTTTGTATCATCACCATTAAAATATTTTTATACTTGAAGGATGTAAGTTTCCTTATAAGCTCGGTCGATAATTAAATTCTATAAAACAGCGTAGAAAACACGTGATCATCGTGACAATATAAAACATTTGTGTCTCGCTACGACATGTATTTATGAAAGTATATACCTTGCGAAATATATCTCAAGAAATCTTAATATTCGCATACAAATGGCCGCATGAATAGAAACGAAAAGTGATATTGGCCATTGTCTAACATCGTCGTATCACTCGATTAACTCAGACGCTCGTATATCGCCCAAAACGCTTGCCCACTCGCTATCATCCACACTCGATAAACCTCGTGCACACATTTTCATAATCAAACAATCGAAAAAAACAACGAACGCGCGCATTGTCTCTCTCTCTCTCCCTCGTGACTCATCTACGCCCAATATTCCATCGACTCTCGCGGAAGAAAACGCGCGCCGACTACACAAGACAGGCTGCTCACCTCTCGAAAAAAAGCACAAAGAGAGGTTCATCATCATCACCATATATACAGGCATCCCGTTATCCCACAAATCAACGGCACGGCGACTCCCACGCGCGCGAATCCCATTAATTGAAATTCGCGACGCCCGGGAGAAAACCGGTTTATCTCTCTCTTCGCCTTCCCCATCGGACAATCGCGATGCTCCACAATGCGTGCGTGCGCCGCCGCCGCGACCGACTGTCCCGTTTAATTGCGCTACACGAGCTCGCACGCTCCACTGTTACGGTTTAGCCCGACGACGACACCGCTCCCTTTTTTTCCTCCTCGTCGTTGTCCTGGAAGAGAGTTTGGCGCGAGGCCATATACTCTTTCGCGCTCGGGTGACCGCGCCTGGCAAGGATGCAAGAGCAGAGAGCTTTTTGGGTTACAAGGGTAGAAGGAAGGAAGGAAGGAAGTGGATGTGGGTGAGAGTGGTGTTGTTGTGAGAAATTCGGGGCCGTTTTATACTTATATGGAGCAGGGGACCAAGGTGATGTTATTGGGAGTTTCTGGCAATTAGGTGTATATGCGTAAATAGTTATATACGAGCGAGCTTAACGGTAAACAAACACATTGCGTGCGTCAATTAAAAGTCGATATATGTGCTGTGTTTATATATTGTGAGGGCCGGGCGCACTCTCGAGAGGTAAATATGGTTTGGTCTACATCTCGTGCCTGCGATCCACATTCGGAGCAATTTAGCTTAATTAAAAGCGCGGCCACGTGTTTACTGTATATATGTACGCGTGCGCACGAAAACTGGTTACGAGACTTTTTTTTTACATGTCATTTTTCACGAAGGAAAACTGTGATGCGGCCGCCGCGCGCTTGTTTGAGTTAAGATATTCTCGACGTCGAGCGTCATTAGGAAAACGCGGTAATGACTTCATATATGGCATATACATGTAATTTTGTAATTAAAATTAAAACGAAATGTATGAAGGTGAATTTTCATTTTATAGAATTGTATTGACATATTCGGAAGTTTGATGACGAATCTCATTAAAGGTAATGAATAAGCGCCTGGGAATCTCTGTGTAATATAATTTGTACGCTAATAAATTATAATTCATTACCATGAATTAACACATGATCAAGTCGACACGTGAATCACATTGTATATAAACGAGTGCTCCGAACAATGCACCTTTCCTCATCGTTATATTTGACTATAATAATATAGGCTCACGCAGAGTGTATGCAATTGATCTAATTCTCGAAAAAAACTGGAATGTGCGAAAAAAATCTCGTTAATACCACCCAACATTTTCCACAAATTTGCAAACTATAACGTAGGAATGCAATAGTCGCGGAAATTATACACCGCGTGCATGTACGATGCACGCGAGGTCCGCAAGTGATCCAGTTTTTGCAAAAAAAAAAGTAGAATGTGCGAAATATCACACCTTCCCGTTCGCTGACACTACGATACTCTTTGGTTATATTTTCGATCGTAAATAAATGCAAACGAGGCGACACTCGAGTCACTGCCACTACACTCGATCTCCGATTGACTTTCTAATCGCGTGTATACGCGGGGGATAAGTGTATAAACACTGTCGCTGCTGCCGTTTCGATTTATTCACTTCTGATGCCCCCAGTCCAATCGCGTGAAATCATTTTCGCGCTGAAGATCTTATCGATCCATGTTATTTACGACGACTTAATTAAGGCGCACGCCACGCCGCTCCGGTTTAAATATAGACTACTGTCTTCTAAAAACATTGATTTATTCCGCGATATATATTTGCTTATTAAATCACCCGGAAAGAGCAGCTTCAGCGACAACTCTAGTATTAAAAAGAGTCCATTCGAACTTTTCGCGAACATCCGGCGCCACTTCTCTATCTCTGACCTACAAACACACACCCAAATCCGCGCGCATGCAAAGATCATTCAAACTCGTCCTCCGGCTCACTCCAGTTCCATGCCTAAACCGTCGCGTGGGCACGAGAGCTATATACTAATTACCCGCGATCTTCTCCGCTACACA
>JAPYZO010005039.1:0-10636 GCA_030522905.1 Torymus flavipes | reverse complement strand
CGCGAGTTCGCGTCGACGTTCCACTTTATGCTCGCTCATAACCGAGGCCCCGCCGACACACAATGGCTTTATCGGCTACAATGGCCCGCGATAGGAGGTACCCCCGTGATGTGTACGTGTGTGTCTGTGTATATACACGTTCGAATGCGCGCATGTACACCTATTTACACATTCCTCTACGTGCACGTATATATACATGGATACGTGTGTGCGCACGCGCGCGTGTATCCAGGACGGATTGTATGAAATACATTTTTTTTCTCTCTCTTCTCTTTCACCCGAAGTTCGTGCGGTACGAATCGAGGGAGAAAACGAGGAAGAGGAACTACGAGAGGGCCGGTGAAAGAGGAATTTTTTAGAACCGAGCGCAGATGGAACTTTTATTTGCCGTGACAATTTCGATAAGCGTAATCGCGCATTCAAAAAGAGAATATCGTATATCCTTTGCACGCGTGTGCGGAGGAGTGAGGGAACGGGTCAGCTGCTATAATCCGGCTTCTTTTCAGTCACTAGGTATATATATATATCTTGTAGCCCGAGAGCATATTTCTTTTCTGTATGGATATTGGATGGATTTTTCAGGAAATGAAATTACGATCTTCCATTTTTCTGGTTAGTGCAGTGGCGAATGCTCGAACGTGAGTGTATGTCAAGGCTGTTTATTTATGACGGATTTAATGGAGATTAAATGTCGGGTCGACGATTGTGGAGAACTTTATGTGTGTGTATAATCATTTATTTCATTATAAAGATACGCGTATAAACGTTAATATTAGCGTTAAGTGTTATTAATTAATGAAGTCTTGACAACTCTGTGATTTATGCATGTGCATTTGAACAAGGGTTTATTTAAAACACTTAAGGTTATGGACATTAATTAAAGTCAAGTGAAGATTATATGATGGTTTCTGTAAAATTACGTTAGGTAGAAAAGATCTGCTGAAATGTTTCAACATAATTCTTCTCTCATTTCCAGAGACTTTACTTCCGTGACGTTCTTCGTGCAAGGGAATATACTGTCGCGTGCACTTACTAATTCAATTATTGTAATTAAAATTCTTCAAGGTCTACAAATGTTAATTTTTAGAATTCCATCCTTTAATCATTAAATTAAGAGAGTATAACGAGGGCTGTTTACATTCCTCGCTAATGAATTTAAAGCACTTCGTCAAAAACAATGATTATACACCGAGCATAAGACCTGTTATTACTTAATAGCAATAACGTGACTCAAGGAAACATTGAAATGAATGAGAAATGTGCACGATTGAGGCATTCAATTATTGTACGTCCTTACCTTGAAACAAGTAAAAATCTACATATAATTGCTAATTATTTGACTTTTTTTCCATTAGATTCGTACTGTAGAATCGAATAAAAATATATGAAAATCTGTAAATAATTTACGACGGAAATATACTGGCTTTCGTCGTCTGTTGCAAATGAGAAAAGGTCTACCAATACTTCTAAATTGGAAACGTTTACAATTAACATTCTAACAAGCTACTCTTTCGTCAACCTGCATTTCAAACAATGACGCATGAAAAAAAAGAGAAACGTCGGCGTTTCATTTCGTAACGAGTCTCCGCACTTTTCAAATTAAAAACATCGTCAATATCCAAAGAAAACTTCTTCGCACCTGGACGTGTTATTTCTCTTTTCAGGAACGTGAATGTGAATTTCTACGCAAACGCATCACACGTGCGCATATTAGTAGAATTGCCTGCTGCAGCTTTTTTTAACGCACGAAGTGAAGGTTTCGCGTATATCATTTTTTGCAAATAGAATCGTAAGTTTATTTTTAACATATTTTTCAGTACTTCAGCTCTCGCATGACCCAATTCAATATCGTCAGCGTTGCATAAAACAGTTCTCAAAAAGCTAATCACTATTTGCGCGCCGCTCTACCTCCACTGACACAAAAAAAACACTAATTCGATTCCCTCCGCTAAATTTAAATCCCAACCTTGGTATATTCATCGCGCATATAATGAAAAGCGCACGGCGCGACGTCTCTCAACGCACAAACCCGATTAATCACTTTCTCCGTTTAAATCTAATTACCTTCTAAAACTTCCAGGGCTGTGCTCTCTCGAGCGTGCAGCAAAACTCGCGCTTCGCTCGCTCGCATTTTATTTAAAAACTTTTTTTTTCTCCCACTTTTTAAACCCATCGTTGCTCACTCGCTCGTTCGCTTTTCTCTCTGCCATTTCGTCGTCGCCGGTGACCGTATAACGAAGTTCGGCCTTCCCTCGACCGTAAAAGCCAAGCGAGCAGCAGCAGCTTTCCCAACTGCGCGCGTGTTTTCATCAAAATCGGAGAGTATATAGAACGACGTCAGGTGTCAAATGGCCATTGCAGGAACCGCCAACTGGGCGACTACGTCGACGGCGAACGACAAGGGGCGATAAAATATACGGCGCGCGCGTGAAAGCTCACACCTATCGCGAGAGATTTTCCCTCGAACGGCGCGTACGAGTTTATAGAGGTAGTGTACAAGCCGCGACCTTTAAAGCTTCTGTAATATAACGTATAGGTTGCTTGCTTGCGCTGGTTTCCAAATTTTACGGTAGGATCGATCGTTCTCCGTACAAGCGAGCGAGGGAGAGATTGCGAAACGACTTGCTCGACGAGCCATGTGTTATTTTCGGGTGTACGTTGTTGTCGGTATACATTATTTGCTTTGAGGTTGCCTGTGAAACAAGGTAGTGTATAGAGCGCGCGGAAGATTTATCGCTTTTACGCGTAAGCGGCGAGTGGTGATTTTTTTTTCTTCTTTTTTTTAGATTGATGGACTGGCGAATGGATATTTACACTGCGGCTCGCGAAGGGAGAGAAAAAGTTTGCGCACGGCGCTATGAAAATAATTTGCGTATACTGGCCCCGTGTGTGATGGAAGGCTGTTTACCCATCTTGCACGTAAAGTGTCAGAAATTTTTGTATATGGGGTGTATAATTTTCGTACTTTTTGTGTTTAAAGGTAATGAAGTAATGTGTGTTTGTGTGTGCACACAGCGATCAATATAATTTCCATAACGCGATATGCTCTAGCCTAAAGCGAGAGTCATATCCAGAGCGATGTTATTCAATAAAACCGTCGAAATATAGGAAACAATCGAGTTTCCTCAACAAACGCCATTACGTATGACTCGAGACATCACATACACACCGACCCTCAGGGCAACTCCCTAATGTAATTTCACAGGCGCGCGTACATCAGCGCCAAATCAGTCCCTGAAAGCACTAAATACGTCGTATCTCCCGCATCAATCTAACTAGGCCGCGCGCGCGCAGGTAATTACAATGCGAGAGGCGAACGCGCGCTCGATATCACGCTCGCGCGCACCAAAAGAAGCAGTTCACCTCCTCCTCCTTCGACGACGACGTAATACCCAAACAACGGCCCACGTTAAACGGCTCTAAAATAATTAATAACAGACGCGCGCGCTTGGAGGAGAGATATCTTCAGCGCGCATCTGCCGTGCGGCTATTTTTAGTCTCTCTCTCTCGCTGGCGCGCGCGCGCGCGCTCGCCGTGAAAAAAATCAATGAAACTCGTTCGCAAAGAAACGAACGCGGCGGCGAGTGAGAGGCGAGAAAAAAGGCGACGGTATGGGGGAGGGATGCTGTGTAGAGTGAGCGAGAGAGTATCGGCCGCCGCGTGAACGTATACACATATACATACGTTGCGAGAGAGGAAGGCTTCAAAACTGGTTTTCAGCGGCTGAAAGCGTGCGCGTGCAGATAGAAAGAAAAGCTCGCGGGAGGAAAAAGGAGCTAAGTCGCGGAAAGGGAAAGAAGAAGTGGAAAGCGAGAGAAATTACGGGGAAGAGGAGAGTTTGAATGGACGTGGGATGTGGAACGAGAGAAGGTGGGTGTCTTGCGAGAAGGATAAGCTCTGGAGCTTTAAAGGGGGAGATTTTTGCGCGCGGAGAATTGAGGGTGGAAGTGGAAAAAATGCGCGAGGTAGGTACGCGAGTGGATTTGAATATTAAAAGGGTGCCCAACCAACAACGACGAGGAGAGAGCGGAAGAGAAGGCTTTGATGAAAAATGGAGCAATACTTTTAAGAGGGCGGGGGATAATTTTTAATGCTCGCGAGATTAGACGGTGTACTTATTAAGAGGTTCTCTACTTAGCACGTAGTCGGTCGAGATTTCTTTCGTTATGCATTATCGTGCCGCCGAGTGATTTGTATGAGACATTGTAAATTTTGTTGCAAAAGTAATTTCCGATGAAAACTTATAAAAATATAATATATATAGATTAACAAGGATCAAAGGTGTGATTTTTAATATCCTGAGAATTTTTTTTTTTATAAATAAACCGAATGTTTTTATGAGCCATTACTGGGTAATTTTATTTCACGCAGAGTATACAGGGGCTGGAATCAAATTACAATATCGGAATATTGCATGAAAACGTTCCCGTTATATAAACAGAGAATGGATTCATTTTCCATTACCGCACGAATGTTTTTAATAGAACAATGTTATTACAATCTATTATTTTTTCGTATATAGGAAAAATCCAATAAACAAGGTTAAGGCCGTTTTAATATTCCCTCTGACGCCTCACAATACAGCCGCGTATCTCCATGGTCCATTATTTATACATAAAACTCCGCCATTTGGCTTCACTCTCCGATCAAACGAAGTGGAATGAAAAAACGGCGTGTTTACCGTATACTTATCTTCCTTTTCTTTTTTTTTTACATCGGGCGCGGTTATGCCAAGTCGGGAAGGCAAACTCGATTTGCTCACTCCACAAAGCATTTTGTATGTATATCGATGGAGAATACGAATAAGCGTTAGCTGGCCAAAGTGAAATGGTCGCGCGAGCGAGGAATAAGAATTACAGAACGCGGGAGGGGAAAAAGAGCAGCAACGCGCGGAAAAGAAAGAAAGAAAAAGCGCGTGCACGCGACTGAAACAAAAAAAAAGAGAGAATGAGGATGTTGAATGGAATGAAGAGCGTGCGCTCGCAGGGAAAAAGGTAATAATGAAGGGAGTGTTGGGCGTAAAAAGAAGGGTGGGGGAAAAACTGTTTGAAAGAGCTGTATTTTTTTTTTCATGGTAAAAAGGCACGAACCGAATTAACTGAAGTACGTTTACTCTTTACGACGAGACTCTAAAATTCGTTCTTTTTAATCAGTTTTATATGCTTTTCGCTGGTGTTGCAAGACTGGACGGTTTTTAATTTTCACTAGACTTTCACGCATCGAGGTGATATGATGTTTTTTACGAGGTGTGTTGTTAATTTTGTTACTGTTTTGAGAAATTTTAATAACTTTTTTACAACAACAATAAAAAGTAATTCTGTTAACTTACAAAAACTAAAACATATTACTCTTCAAAACTTTGATGCCAGAAGTTTGTCAAAGTAATTTAAAAAATTTTAATATATCTTTCATTTATTTTCACGCGAACGATTGAAAGTTAAATCGTTTCACATATTTATGCTCAATTAAAAAAAGCGAACGCGTCAAATGACACTTTTAAAACGAATCCACCTGTTGCAATGCCTCTACACACGATTGATTTAAATTACACATTTTTTCCGTCAATTCGAACCATCCAGCGTTCAAAATTAACAACGATCGAGCTAGAGAAAAAAAGCGCTTCCAATTATTAACTTCCTCGTTCTCGTCATCGACCCAGACCTTCCTGAACTACTTCAAGCGCAAGAGTAAAGGCTCGAATTAACCTTCCACGAGAGGCCCGTTTCTCTCTTTCTCTACCCACATCCGCGACAAACCCACTAACTCTCTCTCCCTCAAAATCGCGTGCGAACTGTCTAGCCTCTCGCCGTCCGCAAGAGGCTCTCGAATTCCCTTCCCACCGCCGCTGTGCTTGCTGCAGTAACTCCACAGCTTCTCTTCTCTCTTACTCACTCTCTCTGTCTCCCTTGCCAGCCGCACGAAAAAGGAGAGCGAAAAATGCTCGCGCGCGAGAAGAAACCACGGCTTCGCGGCGGGCGCGAGAAGCGTCGATGAAGATCGGCTCGCTAGAGAGAGGAGAGAGAGGAGAGAGAGCTTCGGAGCGAAGCAAAGCAAGCTGTACAACCGCGCGCATATATATATACATATACACACACACACACACACACACACGAGCGAGCTCACGTCCGCCGGCGCGGGGTATAACGGTAACTTCGACGCCGGCTTGCGCTCGCTGCTGGAATCTTTTTTATTATTACTTTTATCTCAACCGCTCGATCTCTCTCTCTCTCTCCCTCCCGCGCGAGCAGAGTTACTTTTCCGGAGTGAAGTTTCTCGGTATATATAGGTATGTGAGTACGTGGTGATGCCACTGCCGCGTCTTCTTCTTGTTCCTGAGCGCGGGGCTTTGTCTATAGCGATGCGTATTTTCCATTGGGGGTTTTTGGACGAGTTTCGAGAAACAAATGATTTAACTTTTCGGAGGGAAAGATATTTTATGCTATATATACGTGATGACGTGTGTGTGTCGTGCGTGGAAAAGGAAAGCGAGTGGGTGTGTGCGCGGCATGGCAATTTTTATCGGTTGATTCACGGATAAATTACCCGGGAAACGCGGCTGATTTTACGTTTCTCGGATGAGGAAATTGAAGAGGAAATTGCGCTTAAGTGGAGAGCAAAACTGACGATATTAGAATAAATAGGAAACTCGAGCGATTAAAAATAATGCCGGTGATTAGTTTGCTAATGTTTATTAAGGGTTTTTCCTTGTTAAGCAGCCATAATTAAGCATAACTTGAAAGATAGTTCTTTTTTTTTTTATATTTTTCATGTTTAATTTCAAGTAAGTGTTAATGCATATGTACGTTATTCATATTGCATATTAGTATGTAAAACAATTTTCAAATTAAAATGTGATTTAAGCATACTGTAAAATTTTGTTGCCCTGTGCATTATGGCTCATAAAACTAGATTATTTTATTTACATCGTGTAAATAAAAAAAATTTAATAAGCTAATAAAAGTACACATTATAAACGAAATCCCATATATAATTCTCTTATCAGTTATTCTGTCATTCAAATTATAAAAGCATTCGTAACGCTATATAAAGCTAAAGTTTATTAAATTTGCAAAGTAAATGTCACGGCGCGTTATTCTTTCTCTTTCTTTTTCCCCAGCTATTCCAACGAGGTAGGTGTATATCCATATCTCGAACAGAAAGCCAGAGCGATTTAATATTTTAAGAGGAGGGAGTCTGCAAACTCTTGCCGTGAAAAGGCCGCGTATAATACGCGTATTTCAAAGGTTTATATGAAACTGCATTTTACAGTGGCATAACGTAGTTCTTTCTCGCGCCCGCGGAAGCGCGCAAGAATCAGAACTCCATAATTCACGAGGTTCGTAATGCGCGCCACCGATGTTTGTTTACTAAATAATGCGCTGCGCGAGGTTGTAAAGGAACCAGTTTCAATTTAATGCGAAATGCGGATAAAAATAATGAGCCCGAAATGAGTTCCAAAAGCAAATTATAACCGCGGAATTTCTGCTTCGGCGCTCTAACACAGTAGACTTTCGTAAAGGGAAATTGAAGTTTAACAATTCAGTGTGGCGGCTGTATAGGCGAAAACCGCACGAGTTATGATAAATAATAGCTATTTTGCTTGAGCGCTATAATTCGATTACGCCCATTCGTCTATCGTATATATTGAAGAGGCCAAAATCACGTCTCGAGTACCTGTCGACTTGGCGCAGTCTTTACGAGAATCTCTCTCTCCCTCCCCGCATCCTGAAGTAGGCGAGTCACGCTTTACAGTCGCTATCTGTCTCGTAAAAAATTCATTCACCGAAAACGGCATTTCAAGCCGCATTTAGAAAGCTCCGCGCCACTTTTAGCCGCTCGTGCGCGTGCGCATGCGGCTGGAGTCGTGAGCCGTATCAAAGACCGAAAAAAGGCCGAGCGCGCCTCAACGGCCCTAAATCAATTCGTAATCTGGTTCTTTATCAATTTAATTGTTATACTTCGTTATTGAGTTATCTCGTCGTATTGTTCCACTTTGCTCAGCTTTTTTATTGATGCCGATAAATCAATTTCGTCGAGATTTTTTTTTCATAGCGTGTGTATAGAGGAGAGAAAGAGAGGGAGAAGAAGAAGGTGAACGTTATGTTGGTATTAAAATTTGCATCGCTAGTCAGAGGTGTTTTTTTTCCTGCGAGCTCTCCGCGCGCTTTGAGGGATTGTAATTTAATTTAAAGTTTTTTTTTGTTGTTGCGTACTTCAAAGGTTTCAAAATTAATTATATAAGTAAGTAGAATGTATGTTTTAGTTTTAAAAGCAGCTTACGCAAAGACGGATTTGTAAAACTTTTCAGTTGAACATTTTTTTGATTAAATAATTCTTCCGCATTCGTCCAAAGAAATTGGATTCTATTATAACTCAAGAGCATAGAAAATTACAAAACTGTAAACTTATTAGAGCTACAAAAGAGACCTCATGCCCTCATGGTAAAATTTACAAAATGACACTAAAAAATTGACATAAAGAAGTATTGGATAGGTCGTTTTATAAAGTAATGCCACAATGTACGATTATCATTACTTTCATAAAACGACACTGCTCCCAAACCACATACACATAAAAATAAACAGCTGCACAATACAACGCACTCCTGTTTCTCCTATCTTGCTTTCGATCCAAGTCCTCCGCGCGCATCAGCGTCATATCATTCACGGTACCTATATACCTAGTAGCCGAAACGAGGAAGAGAGATAGATAAAATCCCACGCTAAGGCCGCCTTATTGAGCCTCTCTTTCTCATCTCGGTGCACCAATATACATACCTACTTGCGGGCGATATTAAAAGATCCTTGCGGGGCCATGTATATATGCAATCTCGGTTGCAAGCCCGTTAATAATCCGCGCTGCGCGTTTGGCACCGCAGTAAATTAATTAAGATAAGCTGTACTCTCGCCTATGCGACAACGAATATACGGCGCGCAACGCCGTGTGTGTACACGGCGCGCAGCTGCGGTTTATCGGCTGCGTTATCCCGGCGTAAAAACTTTGCTATAAATAAATATACAAGAGCGCGCGCACGCGCGGGTGTCGCGTGTGTACGCCCAGTGATCCCTAAACTTTGTGTATGTACGTTTATGTATATGCGAGGAGAGACACGAGAACGAGGGAGAGGAAAAAAAGGCGGGACGCTCTGTCTCTGGGAGAGACAAAGGCTCCCTGAGTATACGAGGGTTTGTTTTTTCCTCTATCTCTCTCTCTTTTCGTATACTTTTTCGCGTTTCATTCTCGACGTCCTCTTTTTTCGTTTTATTATATGGCGACGAATATTCGGGGATTTTCTTTCTCCCTTTTTTTACAAAATTCGCGCGGGCAGGTTTGTATGTGTATATATATGAGTGTGTCTTGTTTTGAAACTTACCGTTGCGAGAGACATCGAGCTCGACGAGATTCTCGAAATTCTGAATGTCGGGAGGCAGCCGGTGGATTTCATTGTCGCTTAATCCGAGCTTTCGCAGCCTCTGGAGTCGAAAAAAATTCTGAAAAAAGAAAGAGCGAGAGGCACAAAAGTGCCGGGTTAGCGGGATATATGGCGAGACTCTCTCGAGGATTAAGCGGCACGGAGGGACAGGGAAGAGAAGAGAAAAGGCGGGCGAGAAAACGGTTTTCGTTTTTAGGATGCAAATTAAGGGGAAGGAATAGTGCAGAGCGGAGTTTTGTTGTTCTTGTGTTGTATATTATACGGTCGTATTTTAACGTGATTTACTTTGATTAAAAAAATTTCTATAGGTATAAACTATTTCTATTAATAATTATAAAGAAAAAAAATTTGCTATTATAAATTACGCTTATAAAATTGTGTTATTTTGAGAGTATATATACTCTCCAAATACAGTTTTACTAACTGTTGTTTATTTTTAACATTTGATTGACATTTCATTCCAAGAACCAACTACTACAAAGGAGATGGAGATCAGAATTAAAGTATTTCGAAAATTTGGCTCGGCGGAGGTGAACAAAACATTGGCAGGTGGGAGGGAACAGCTGAGCAAAAAAGCAGTAGAGAGCAAGCAGAGCATTAACTCTGCTCTAAATTCTGACAGATCAGCTTGCCGTAAGGAGCTTTGACGATTCTGCTCAATTTCAAAGGCTACAAATCAGCGAACACTTGAGAACTTGGCTGTTAACAGGTGTAAAGAGGGCTGCGCTTTAGAGGAGTAAGGGTTGCACACAAGGAATCCAAAAATTTTAAAAGACTTGACTGTGCGGCTGCTGCTGTTCAAGAGGCAGCAAACCGTTATGAGTTGAGAGTACTCTCTATAAGAGCTTAAAAGAAAAAGCTTTACCCTGCAACCTTAAATAAGCCAAAGGAAAGAGAGCTAAAATCTTCAAAGCAGCAGTACCATAATGAGTGTACATATCAGAGCAGTCCATTCAATTTGCTTTAAGAAACTTGTATTTTATTTATAGATTTAATGTATTATTGTTACCTTTATAGCATTCTTTTTCTATTTTATACATAGGTATTCTCTTTGTAAAGTAACGTCGGTTAATAATATTTTATTACCTATGACACACATTTAATATTTTTATAGTTTTTATATTAGGAGTTTATAAATCAATTAATCATTAAACTAAATTAAAACAATTTTTATGTAATCAATATTCAATTTTACAGAATTAC
>JAPYZO010005038.1:0-16182 GCA_030522905.1 Torymus flavipes | reverse complement strand
AATTGATGCCCAAGTTACCGGCGAACAGTCCGACCTCGAGCGAGCTCGGACTCTTAAGGTACAGAAATACGCCGGCAACCCCGACATCCAAAGGGCCATTGAAGATCTTGGAGCAACAAACATTCTCCACCTCCCGGCGATCCTATCCTGCAGGGGAGTTTGGTCCAAGAAATCCGCCGATGACCTCCTCAGGATAGGCATCATCAACCGCCGGTATCTTGCCATCATCGCCACCAGAGTCCTTATAGGTGGAGCGATAGCCCACAGGGTATTTAACACCAGCACCGCAGTGAAGGACTCTTCCTAGTAAAAGAACCTTCCCCCAGTGCTGCCTGCTTCTCAGGCATAAAATTCATCAGATTATGAGTTATGCAGTAATTAAAAATGTATATATAGATGTAATGTTAATACTATGTAGCAAAATAAGAATAAAGATGAACATTTTTTTTTTTCAAGACAAAATCATCCGTCACTCCCTTCTGCACTTCCTGGGCATGCAGTGTGCTTCGTCCCGTTCGACAGTCACAATGAATTTGTGGTAGTCGGTTAGCCCCTGAGCTATCCAGCTTGCCTACATTCGTTTAAACATCATTCGTTCGTACAATTTACATGCGAAGACAGGTTTCTGGAGTCACGGCCTCTTCCTTTGGGTATTAGCACCAGCTTCTTTCGTCGCTTCTATTAATTACAGAAAGCTTTATTTTTCATAAATTTGTTATCTAGGACAATTAATTTTAACACTTCATTAAGAATTTTGTCGGGTCTAAGGACCTTTCTGTTATCCAGTCTCTTTCCCGTAAGTTCACTCAACTGGAATAGAGGGGTCACGGACGCGATAGAAAAAAAACAACAACAACCAACTATTTTATTTATTTTTATTTTTTCTTTTATTGACAACTAACAACTTTTCTTGAATATAAGAGGAAGTGTATCCGCAGTAAAAATCGCCGCAAGAATGAATCAAAGACGAGCGCCTCTCCGCGCTCTTAATAAAATAAAAGACAACTATTTAACTAATTTGGTTGTCATGGAAAATATTGATTATATCTCCACGGCCATCCGCCCACACATGCACTTATACATATGTCTCGTTGTTCTTTTCTTTCGAACACTTGCGGTCCCACACGATCCATTGATCACCGTACTCGCTACCTCACGTGATGGCATCCTCTACTATCCATCACGTGGGAGTAAATAGTCCCTTTCCCATAACATTTTCCTTTTCATTATCTCTCTTTCTCACTCTCTCAGTAACAGAGAAACAAGGACCTTATTATCATCTGAGTAGTATTTCCTGGGTTCATCTTACGGAAAAAATACATTCACTATTTCCAGCGCCGTTTCCTTATTCTTTAGGGCGCCCTGCCCTTGATTAACCTTAAGTTTACGCATCACCAGTTTATAAGGTATACCCCATGGGTCCCGAACTCCTATTGGTCAGTTCCATTCTTTTTCCTAAGTCACTGTGCTATCCACCGTTGCTGTTTTCAGCAGCTCTTCATCTCAGCGATCTCCAAGCTCGACCAGTATGCAGACTCATGATTTCGAGGTCTTCTTCTCCGGGACATCGAAGAATCGTATGTGTGGCTGATTATTGCTGTAAATTCCTCCGACAGTTCATTCGGTTTCATTGAGGCGTCCATGCCTCGGACACTTTTGATAAGTTTCACGAACACCTGCTTGCTCAGCTTCTTCGTCGCCCAGCCCTTGTCTAGATTTCTTGGAGGGCCACTTTTTAAATCATTTTTCACGGTTTTATGGATGTGGTTGGCTCTTGAAACGACACTATCCATATCTTCTAATTTCTCTTGAATTTTACCAGATTATCTTCTACCTGCACCATTTTCTCGATGCTCTTCCAGGTGTCGAGCATATTTCGTCGACTGAGAGGTAAAAGAAGACGATTCGGCTAAGTGCTAAGAACCCAGAAAAATCGGCTAAGCGCTAAGAACCCAGAAAAATCGGCCAAACGCTAAGAAACCAGACAACTCGGTCGAGAGCTAAGAAACTAGACAATTTGGTCAAAAGCTAAGAAACCAGACAATTCGCGGGCTCTTTTTTTATTCGCTTTTTAATTGATAACTGCTGTAGCAAGATGAAAAATCAAGGATTTTAACACCCTATAGAGGTTCTTAATAGTACCAAAAAATTTGTTACTTATACAAGGAAGAGCGGTTCGCAACTAACAAGTGAATGAAAAAAAGGAGCCCGCGAATTGCCTGGTTTAGCTCTCTACCAAGTTGCCTGGTTCTTAGCTCTCAGCCGAATTGTCTCCTTCATATCTCAGCTGAAGATTTGTATACTCTGGTGTAGACACGCGTATTTTTGTTTTGGAAAATAGGTGCTTCATTTGATGCATTAAAACTCTTGGAGACGAAGTAGTCCACCTCCAAGGCCTTATTTTTTTTATTGCAGACGCTGGATTTCGACGTCGGTCCGTTAAGGCCTGCAATCGCACCCCCTGATATTGGCACTGAAGTACCCCTCCCTCATACGCTAAGAACTAAACTTTTTTTGTATAGAGAACGTAATCGATGAGAAAAACATGATTTGCTAAAATGAAATTTGTAAAAAATTGATGAATTTTTTCCATTTTCATAGTCATATTGGAAAAACCGATAGATTTGAAGAAAAACTTAGGTTGGATTCAGAAAGAGCGACCTCAAAAACATTAGTATGTGAACTTTTGGCCAAATTCACAAGATTTTCCGACGCGTTCAAAGCAACTGAAAAGGCACATTTTGAAGAGTTTCCGGCGGTAACAGGTTAAAATAAAAAATGTGTTCAAATGATCAAATATTTTCTTTTTTAATAACATTTTTTCTTTTAATTCTAAAGATGTTTTATTCCAATCAATGTACTGCTTGTCATATCAATTTCGAAAGAAAATATTATTTAGGTTTTCATTATAAATTGCGTATCTTATTATTTTATAAGGTATTGCTTCACCACATTGTTTATATTGTGAAATTTATGTTAAAAATAGTACATTACATATAGTACTTCATTGCCATATCAGCTATGGCCACTTTTTGGACTTGGAAAGTACGACCAAAATGCGAGAAAAAAGTCAAAGAAGGAAACAAGTATAACTTTGGTCTCGCTTTTCAGGGAAAAAAGTGTACATTTTAGATAAGATGAGAATAAATACGATTATTGTTGTCTAACACACTGTCGTTAAATAAAAATATGCATTAGAGACAGGCATTTGTGTAGGACAAAAGCTAGCGTCACCGAAACTTTGATATCTTATTTAACTGTGAACTTTTATCTTAGTCTCTCCCAAAAGAGCTTACAGAGTCAGGTAAGGTGCTGAGCTCAGAGCTTAAATCTTTGGCTTATGCTTACGGTTATACTTTCGTAAAAAAAAAAAAAAACATATACTAGAAATATTCCATTGTCTAATTGCAGTATTCAAAATTATGGTTGGTACATCTATGCTTATTGTAAAATGTTAAATCCCTATTTAACGGTTTTCATGAGACTTTATATGGCAATGTTATATTGACGGCCATTATTGTGCCACGGAAGATGAGTTCAGTAATTATAGGCATAGATAATGATGTAAACTTGGGCCATAAACTGTGATGTATCAGATTCTGTATAGCAGAGGAAACTGTTGAATAAGTTATTATCACCAGCTAGCCTTTAAGCAGCAATTTCATCGATCAAATAGTATTATCTCCTATCAAAAATGTTATTCCATATAGTTCATTCAATAACTTGAACCATAGTCAAGTAAATCTTTCAATATTCCAATACATTTGACATTATTGTTGACTAGATTTGTTTTATTTTATTTTATGTTTAATTTATTTCAATGTAATAGCGTGCCAAGAAACTCTAAAAAATAAATCAATTAAACTTTAAAATACTGGTTTTCCTAACTTGCGAAAAATTGAGGTCAACAAACTCTAACCCTTAATTTAAAATCAATGAGCGAATGATATTTTTACGTTAGACCTAAACAAGGATAGAATTCAGTGCTTTTATTTATTAAAATTATTTTCCTATTATCATGGGCAAAGTTTGAGTTTGCACACGCAGTTGTCTGCGCAAACTGCCACTTTTCCACACACTGAGACGACCGTGTGGAAGCGTAGTGGTTTGCGCGTGCAGGTGCGAGTGCAGGCTCGAACTTAGCATAATTTGACAGGAAAAATAGTATACGATACTCATGCGCTGAGTAGGTGTACCCGCACTCGCTTTTTGTCGCCCTCGCTTCACTCGGACGACAAACTCTGCTCGTGCTGCAATCACTTTGCGCATTGGTATTGTAATGCACTATATTATTAATTTATATTTTATACTTTTATGTTTCATTTTACTTGGACTCTAAAAACTTGGTTTAATAAACGTAATTCACAAACTAAACGTTTGAATTGGCTCCTTTCTTTCAAAATAGTGCGATAGTCACATACAGTTTTAAAAAGAAAAGTTATCATTGTCGCTTGAAACATAATACACGCAGACACCATTTTATCATATATTATCACATTTACGACGATATTCTTTGATTATTCACAATGAATTTACTACTAATTAAATGGCGATTTATCCAATTCCAGGTTGCCGTTATGAGGGTCGACGCTACGAAGAGGGCGCGCCAGTAACGACGCCGGAGCCGTGTCTCCAGTGCCGTTGCGTCGAGGGCTCGCTCCGCTGTCGACTGAGGGTCTGTCCGCACTTACCGCAGCCCGCACCACTCGGCTGCCGTACCCGGCCGCCCGGCGAGAACGTCTGCTGCCCCAAACTCGTCTGTAACGGCAATAGCGATGAGGGTACGTATATCCTATACATCACGCGTGTACGATGCGGCGAATCGATGGGACCGGGACGCAGATCGGATGCGGTTCGCGAAACGTGACATTAACTTTGCATGCGTTCTCGTGCGCCAGCCGAAATCGATTACACCGATTGCCCATTTAACTGACAAACGCACGCGCTCGCTCGCCGGGGGCTATCTCGTTGCCGACTTCTTTTCGAATTAGGTCGATGCTCAACGAATGACTTTCGGGATTTGCGGCGAAGATAGGTGGGACGATGGAGGTAGCGAATTGCACGGCGTGTGCGAATTCTTTTCGATTCATTTGTTATTCTTTTCCAAGCTCTAGGTTCAAGTTATCAATTTTATTCTGTCAGTTTTTATTCCTGAGATTGCTTTATCACTTAGGATATGACAAAAGCTTACTACAAACAGTATTAGCAAGATTGCCGACTTCTTTAACGAGATACTGGTATACCCATTTTTCTAGGTACAATAAATAGAAGTTTTGGACACACTTAGGTATACACACACACACACACATTACAAATCTAGAGAAATTATAAACTGCAATGCTTGGAATGTAATATAAATTAAAATACGACACATACATTTTTTGCTTCCTCCTAGAGGAAGCTTTGTGATAGTAATTTTTTGAGTTGTTCTAAAAACATGTTATAATTTTTCCCCGACGTGTTAGGAATCAAAATACATGGTTTTTGAAAAATGTCTGTATGGATGCATGTATCTGTGTGTGTGTGTGTGTGTGTGTGTGTGTGTGTGTGTGTGTGTGTGTGTGTGTGTGGGTGTGTGTGTGTGTGTGTGTGTGTGTGTGTGTGTGTGTGTGTGTGTATGTGTGTGTGTGTATGTGTGTTTGTGTGTGTGTGTGTGTGTGTGTGTATTTTTTTCATGTTTTTTTGTGTGATAGCGAGTCAAAAATCCATATTTGATTGGGCCGATGCTTTTTTGTTTTATTTCGAATTTCCGATTTTCTCAAAATTTATTTTCGCTTTTTTTTTAATGATGGGATCGAGATATTTTAATCGGATAGGTATCATTCGAAAAAGAATTAAAATACCTATATTTTCTAAAAAAAAAATTTCTAGCTATCACGGTTTTTTTGTTTTTAACAAAAACGTGTTTTTTTTTAAAGCTTATAGCTCCCATACTAAAAGGTCAATTTTTTGAGGAAAAATCACGATAATGCAGAATATAAATAGCCATAACTCTTGGAATTTGAATTCATTCTGTTGGTTCGTTTTTGAGAAAAAAATTGAAAAATAAAAAAAATGAGTTTTGTATGTCCAACGATTACGGGAGTAAAATTAACTTAATCGCTTCAAAATTCTTTGTAGACGTAGATTTTTGATAGTTCTCGGTCGAGTTCTTTGGGCAAAATGAACGTCCACAAATTTCATTGATATTTGAGGGGTTAAAATTTTTTTAACCTTTTCTTCAAATCGTAATTTCTCGAGAATGGCTCTATGTATCTGAATCGGATGGGTCGCTTTCGAAAGAAAATGAAAATACCTATATTTTCCAAAACAAAAACCATTTGTCTAGCTATCATAGTTCTTTTGTTATTAATAAAACAGTAAAAGCTGAAAAATGAAAAAAATGAGTTTTGTATGTTCAACGATTACGGGAGCGCTTTAAAATTCCTTGTAGAAATAGATTATGGATAGCTATCGGCCGAGTTCTTTGGGCAAAATGATTGATCCATAAATTTCATTGATATTTGAGGTTAAAATTTTTTTAACCTTTTTTTCAAATCGTAATTTCTCGAGAACGGCTCTGTGTATCTTCATCAGATGGGTCGCATTCGAAAGAGAATTAATTATAGAATTAATTAAAGGTATCAGCAAATTAAGGTTGAGGAAGCCACGGGCCAATGAATTGGGAGCGGTTTTTTTTATTTTTAATTAATTTAAATTTTAATTATATGGAACATTTTATTTTGTACAGGTTTGTATTTCACAAAACATTTCTGTACATCTTTTTCACATTTTACATTTATTTCTTTTCAACATTTTCTCCTCTTCTCCTTCTCTCACTTGCTCTCTTTCTCTTTGTAAGGCTATTCCTTTGACGTGGCTACACTTTTGTTTAATAATTTAAGCTCGTATAACATACAGTTGAAATTCATTAGTGATTTAATCGAGGGCCATGCGCATAAAGTGTGCCGCCGCGGGACGAAAACCCATTAGACGGGTCGCGCGCACGCAATAATGCAGAAATAAAGCAATTAACCAGCCATCGCGAGGTGGCCGAGAAATTTATACAAATGTCGGTGAGGAAAAGAGTGAACGTGAAAGCGTGAAACGGGTATTTCATTATGAGTGAAATTATAATGCGCCACAATTTAACAAGTGAAAATTTTATACGGTGGGAATTGCGTTCGGCGAAAATAATTGGTATAGCGAGTTTGGTTATTATAGCATTGATTTTCTTGTTATTTTTTTATTTTTTTTTACCAGTTAATTTTGAGACAGCCAGCTAATAGCCAATTTTTTATAGAATAATTGAATATAGACTTTTGTGTCCTATTGCAGATGAAGCTGAAAATATCCTACAACGTTCAAAAGCAGCAGGTTCAATTTCGTATCACTCGCGAACAGAAGAAGGTACGTTAGATTTTTTAATGCTGATTTTATCATCTAATTGTAATATAGATAATATCTATTGTACTACAATCTCAATAAGTTACAAGATTTTTTTTATTTCATTTATACAGTGTATTATGACACATTAATATAAATTAATATATTATTATCATTTACTATAATATAGTTGTAGAATATTAATTAATTTAAATCGAAGTTAAAATCAAAATACCAATATACAGATACTAGCGGCTAAGTTGGATTTATTGTATTTTTATGTTTTCAGAGAGTGGCATATTCAATATAAGATATCTTGTATTCATTTTCTCAAATATTTCTTATAATATTATCATAAATTTTTTTCTTCGGAATAATCACGTAATTCTAATTTTTTTGCAATTTCATATCCTATATTGATAACGTATTACCATTCTTTCTCTCACCATCATAAAAAGGATTTAGTAGAGAAGTTATGCTAACCAGGATTTGTCAAGGATATTCTGCTACCTTTTAACGAGACCGTGCTCCTTTAATGAGTCTTTCGAGGAGACGCCGCGGAAGCACAAGTCTTTCGTCGCGTCCTCTCATATTTTTTCAAGGCATTATATAAATCGACGTCATATGTGTATGTTTCGTGTGTGTTGCTAGCGCCAGGATGCCTTTACGAGGGCGTCCGGTACGCGCCGGGCTCGGCGATGATGGGCTCGCGACGCTGCGAGTACTGCTACTGCATTTCCGGCACGCGAAGATGTATTCGGCCCAAGTGCTTGCTCCCGCTGCCCGGATGCGCACCGTTTTACGCGCCGCACTCCTGCTGTCCCGTCGCCTACAACTGCACCCGTGAGTATTGCACGTGCAAGGGCACTTGCCTCTCTGCACATCGTTTATTTATTTTTTTGTAAATCTCGGAGAATCTCAAGCTGACAATTTTCTGAAATATGTAAGAATAGAGTGCGAGGCGCGACCAGATTTAGAAATAAAAATGGAAAATAAAAATAATAATAAAAAATTTTATTTTGTTTTGGAAATTTGTTTATTTTTACTTCAAAAATAAAAGTATAAAAAGTTAGTGTAGAAAAATTTATCAGAGCTAAAATTTTAAAAATATTTGTTAAAAACTTCCTAAAAAATATTTATTCTGAAAATATTACTGATAAACTTTTATGTATATTATAAATAGAAGATATTTTCAAAATAAAACCATATTGAAAGAATATTTCATTTTATGGTTGTAGTGGTCGTTTTATCTTTACTCATAAAAAAGCAAGCCAGTGGCCCAAATGTTACGTAACAAACTAAAGGAGCATTCAAAATCAACAAAAGAATTTCATAATATTATATAAAAGTTGGAAAATTATTTTAAATTATAATGTTCCGTCTTAAACGAAAAATAATTTAATAAATGTATATTCATATATAATGAAGTTTCGTTTGTAATATACTCTAGTAAATGAAATTCATTAGACTTGAAAATAAGCCTTTTAAATTTTAAGGTAGGTAATGAGAATGTTGATGAAAAACAAAAACAAGTTTAATTTTAATTTTAATTTCAGCTAAATAAAGTGCTTTCTTCTTAGACGCTTATAATATTTTTAATTTTCTTTAACTAAGAATACAATCGAAAAACCACTGTCTTTTATAAAAAAAAGAAAATCACATTTTAAATATTTTAATGAAATCTTTCAAATATTAACTACTAATTTCAGCATGCCGACGAATCAATTACAAGCTATTTTATTTGTTTCGCAGGTCAGGCCGAGTTCTCGACAACCCTTGCTGCAATCTCAGGAAACGGTGAGTGTTAGTCTTTGTATATATATATACAGCTTGTATAAACTCAACGTCAATCTTGCCCTTGTGTACACCAAACGCTTGCCGAAGAGCGCAATTAAGGGCTCACGCGATTGTTGCATGGCCATTGTAATGGCCTTTTCCCTTTTACGCTTAGTGCATCTGCGCCCTGTTGCTTTTAAAATCCTTACGTGAGAAACAGCTATTTTATAACCTTCTCATCGCTCGAGAGAGAGATATCTTGTCAGGCCTCGTAAGTTAGAGTAGCATGATAAAAATAGAAAATTAATTAAGTATGAATTACCTATATACATATATAGAACAGATAAAAAGACAGAGCCCTTGATTTATTTATTTGTAAGGTGCATTTAAAATTATTTCGTATCAAGCAGGAACCATGGTGGTTTCTCGGTAGAGGAAAGAACTAATAGTCCTTTCCGTTTGAGTTTGAACTTTTACCAAAGTCACAAGCCTAGTTAGAAGTATTTACATGTGAATATCAATTGGAAACAAAATGATAACACATCATTTATTAGTTTGCTATATAAATTAAGCAAAATTCAAGTTTTTTTCCATAATAAAAACTATATGCCTTTGTTTTGTAAGAGGTGTTCATAAATTTTATGTTAAATGTAAAATAGTTAATGTACACTATTTTGGTACTGCATATTTAGTACTGAAATAGTACTGAAAAGTACTAAAATTAAATTTTCATCATCAAATATTGGAAGTACACTACTGCACTAGTACACGACCATCGTTCTGAATAATGGCCGACATACAACTGAAATAGTCATCATTCATTATTTTACACTTAGAGGATGAATACAATAAAAGTACCACCCAAGATATCCTACCTCTAGTGGGCCGTAGGTAGTGCAGTGGCATAGCCTACCCCGCCGCCGGGACAATTTACATTCGCCGCATTTCCCTCGTCGGTCGCACTCGTGCCCCTCTTATGCATAAACTCATCCGCGAGATAATTGAAGGAGGAGGCGGGGAGGAGTATATATGCGTATAATTGAAAATTGAGCGTCGGCATTGTTGTGTGCATGCGCATGTGCTGGCCAAAGGCTGTCGGACGGACCAGCACGTTTACCAGGAGGGCGAAATGGTGCGGGACATCGCGTGGAAGGCGGCCTGCGATAATTGCTTCTGCGCCATGGGTGCGATCCGCTGCGTGCCACTCGCCTGCGCACCGCCGCTCCAGGGCTGCAAGCCGATCGTTCGCGAGGGACAGTGCTGCCCATCCACTTACAATTGCAGTGAGTATTTTTACAGATGATTTTTCTCCAGTGTACAAGGCTCGATTGACGATACTGGATAGTAAGTTACGTTTTATGGTAGATGTAAGAATTTCAGGTGGTGTAAAGAAACTTTAAACATTTTGATTTTTCGACATTATTTTTATATATTTTTAGAAGCTATAAAAATAATTTTATTCTTTATATGATGTTAAATTAAGAGGATAGTTTATGTGAAGAAAATGATAATCATCATTATTTAGCAGAAAAGAATTTAAGTAACTTCACACAAATAGTTTTTATATAGTTGGTTGTATTTAATATGTAACGGCCAAAGCATTTTTTAGATAATTGCTTACGCCTCTGATTAAGGTGTCCATTGTGACCGTGATGAATTGTATAGAATACGAAGTACGTGATAACGTGGTAATAATGAAGTAATAGAGGCGAAAGTGATTGTTTAGAAATTTAGACAAGGAATGCAATATAAAAATATTTATATTTAATTTATAACTATAACTAACCGATTTGAAAGTTACATACTTTGTATAATTAAGACCATTATTAACTAAAAGGTGTTTCAGGTGGGACCATTGAAGTGAAAGCAACACAAAATTATGCATCGTATGCATTTATTAGTAAAGACTATGCGAAATTTCGCAAGGAATCTAACTTCTATGTAAGTAATTTCTGAGCAACATTAATAACATATCATTTTCTTATACTGGATGTTTGAAAACTAATGGACTCCCAACTCAAACTTAGATGTGGCAAAAGAAAAAAAACTAACCAATGATTAATAGTAAATCGAGTGCAAGGAATTCAGAGGTGACCTCAGATGTGACCTTAAATGTAGTTTTGAAGGTCTTTTGAAGGTCAACTCTTGTTTTGCTTCCTCTTAAATTGCTTCCTTCGAAAGAAAGCTCTGTGATAGTAAACAGAAAATGATTTTTTTGAGAAAATATGTAAGGAATTTTGTTTAGCACATTTGGAATCGAAATACACTATTTTTAGAAAATGTCCATATGGATGTGTGTGGGCGTCCATAACGCTGATATAATCTCATGATCTACTCGACCGATTTTAAACAGAAAGGGATCATTTTTTTTAGATTTTTCTTACACAGTTGAGGCCAATATTCTATTTTAGTCACAATAGCTTTTTATAGCAATTTTTCAATTTTAAAAATTTTTATTTTCACTTTTTTGTTACAGTTTTTTTTTATTCGATGTATCTAGGTTTCAGTGGGGGTCCGTTATTTTCCGAACACCCACGATATTAATCTAACCATCTGCGTACATATTTAATTTTTCTCCCATCCTCTACGGACATGGGTGGGGCTAACGCACCAATATTGTAGACGTGTATTCCCAAAAATAAGAAAATAATAATATATAAAAAAATTTTTTTTTATATTTATTTTTTTATCTGGGAAATTAGAAAATGCATTAACGCACCGCAGGAGAGACACTGTATGCGGCTCAGCTGCTCCATACTTTTCGCCTATGATGAGGTCAACGAGTCTGCAGGAAGAATAACCACTAAACTCCCACGTCCATACTCTGGACTTGTTTCTTTGCACCCACAGCCTATTTAAATTATTTCAGTGCGGTGTCTCCAATTCTGCAGGAGAATTTTACTACGTTTATCTACTCTATCCAGCGTTTTACGTGTTTATGCTACCTCCGTTAAATGTGTTGTACCCCTTACCGCAGACATGTGCGTAGATATCCTCTATCAATAGTTTAAACTTAGCATTTTTGCTCCTATTTATTGCCCACTGTAACGCTTCTTTCGCGACTTGGTACTCCGCGCACCTAAGAGCAGTGCACACCCCACGCATCCTTGCTCTTGTAGTTCTCCTGCGACATCAAGTGGCTATTCGTCTTAGTTCCGTGATTTCATTTTTCCACCAATACGTGGCCTGTCTCTTTCCCATAGTCTTTTTTCTGGGCATAGATGCGTCGCATGCACGGAGTAAGACACACATCCCAGCATTTGAGATAGAAGATTATCAGACTGATTACGTCTGTTTTTATTTTAGCGGTATCAAACCTAAATTACTTTAAGACCGAATGTCATTGCAATTCTACCAAGCGAAGTAGTCCGCCAGTACCTTCAGTTTCTGGTAGTCTTAGTGGGGCAATCCTACTTATGTATCTTTGTGTCAGCAGCACTACCACAGATTTGTGGATAGCCAGCTATAAACTGTGTTGCTGTAGTCGTTCGAAGATGAGTCGCAAAGGTGCATCTAGCTTCCATTGTCTCCTTCAAATTGTTACTTGTAATACCTAATACGATATCGTCTGCGTATTCTACAATAAAGACAATCTTTGGTAAATTTTTTATTGTAAGTATCCTGTCATAATCATAATTATAATCTATATCCCGGATGTCTGGTCCTAGCACTGACCCCTGCGCCTGTCGTCACGTTTTTCGTTTTGCGGCACGTTCTACGCCATTCTATGACATCGTAGTACAGGACTTAGTCTTTAAGGCAGCTTTGTATTATTCGTATTAGAAATTGTGAGATCCTAAACTTATTCTTTATCACAACCAGCGCGTCCTCCCATCTCAGTGAGTTAAATAAGTTTTTCAGGTCTAGCGTGACTATGACGTAAATTTTCCGAGAATAATGATTTCTCATCTGCGCCTTCTTCGCCTCGTCAACTACTATCTTAATCTAGGTTTAATGAGCTTCTCAAGAACCTTACCTTCAGTGTCCAGCATGTAAAGCGGCCTGCAGGATTAGGCAGTGTTCGGGTCGAAAGTTGCTCTGCTTCAGGCAGTCGTTATACATATTCAGTAGCAGCTATGGGCAGCTATCTCAGCAGTGCCTTCAATGCTTCTCCTGGTATAACGTTCGGCCTGGGTATCTTCCTGTTTTTGAGTGAGTTCCCTGCCTATTCTAACTCTGCTTTTGTGAATAGCGGAATATCCCCTATGTCCTCTACCGTATTTGATCCCCTTTGGATGTATGTCGGGAATAATTTATCTACCATTTTGTTCACTATAAGTATCAATGCAAGCTTCGATCGCCGTATAGTGGGTCAATCAAATTTTACATGGTGATTTTAAATCGACCAATCACAATCACTAGAGGTGACAATCTCAAGTTCATCTCTTTTTTGTATAGGTTGCCTGTGCGTCGAGGACCTTTCCATAAGGGGATTGTTTCTCAATTTCGTCCCAACTGTTTTATTTAATCGTACCCGCTGTACACCATCAGGTTGAACCCGTCTTTGCACCGAAACAAAGGTGTCTCTGCGATGCCTGATCATTTCAATGTACTAGGATTACGTTAATGAAGATGTAGTGGTGGTTTCATGCAGTGTCCTCCAGTACCTTCCAGTCCTTGATCATACGCGCCGGTCCTTGCAATGCCAGAATGACATATGGGTAAATCTACGGAATGGTGCGATTTTGTTAGAAAACCAGTCATGTACTCTATATTAGTGTGCCACGCAGGCCACAGTCTAGGAATGTACAAAACTGTCTTAAAAAAGTCGACTTTTCCAGAGTTATCTAATTTCTAAAAAAGTGGACTTTTTTGGAAATTTTTGTTTATTCTCAGACTTGAGCATGCGTGGCACACTAATGTGGATTTCAGGACTGGTTTTCTACGTAAAAATTGAAGATGTTACACCTTGTCTCGTTTATATGCTTCATACGCTCCGCTAATAGCAGCAATAAATTACTTTAAAAAAAAGTTACAACAAAATCGTACCATTCCGTAGATTTATCCATACACTATCGTTTTCCTGTATAGGACCTTCTGGAGGTCGGCATCGTACCTTTTAAGTATTGTTAGCGCTGTTGTGGGTGTCATCTTTTCAAAAGATGTATAAGACAATACAGATAATTTGAATTTACAAAAAAAGGATCTATTGGAAACTCATAGTTCTTATTGCAATACAGCAATTTAGATAATAAAGATAATAAATATTCTAACGATTGCTATCTGTATTCCATTTCCAAACCCTGCAAAAATTTGTGCAACCATAATCATGCATTCTCCTTGTTAGTAGAAGAAAAAAGACAGTTAAATTATATTTCATCATTTAAAAAAAATTTTTTAATTTTCTCAAATTCAAAATTACATGACTTTCACGTCAATACAAAATTAACCAATCTACACAAGCTATAAAATAAATTTAGCAATATTAACAATAATCACTGCAATTATCTTTATTTTTATTTGAACTACTATAACTGTTATTGTTATCGTTTACTCATAAGACTGAGTCCAGAGTAAAAAAAAAGTGTATATATATAATATTTGATTTAAAGTAAAACTTGAAATAAATCTAAATAATTTAATCTTAAAAATATATTATCACGAAAAAATAAACTATTCGTGTTTGTTATCTGTCGATAAATCCAACTGAATGCTAAATATGATTTGGTGCACCTCGTATATCTATACCCTTTCCTCCTTGCTGCATAACCATCGTCGGCGCAGCCTGCGATTCACGACGCGGCGCTCACAGGCGTCGTCGAGGGCCGGGGTCACCGGATCGTAAACGAGGCCCTCGAATCCGACACTGGCGGCGTAGAAATCATCACCGAAAAGTTCGCCATGGCAACGGAATCAATCTTGACCCTCGAGACGGAAACGATGAACAACGAAATCCTGGGCGAGACGACGGATTATCCGAAGCACACGACACGCGATCAGGAGCAGTTCACCGCTACGACCACCGAGGTATGATGCCGATGTGGCGATCCTTTTATTTTTATCCATTGTTTTCTCTCCCTCTTTCTTGTTCGCTCTCCCTCGCTTTTTCCTCCCTTACTGTTTGCGTCCTTCCTCAATTTTTCCCTTCGATTTGTAGGGTGGCGCGCAATGCCGGTCGTAAAAATTTTATGTATGGAGCATTCTATTCTGCGTTAACTCGACGCTCGTAAAAATTGAAAATATTTCAACTTTTGTGGAAATAGAGTATATTTTACGACCAATAAGCATTATCAAATCTTGAGTCTCTTTAGTTTTATATTTCAAGAGTATATATCTACAAGTGTGTTTACTAAAAGAGATAAACTTCAATAAAACGCCCATATAATGCATACTACTGTTATTGATATAAGGTAATCTAGGCTCTAATATAATTCGGCCACTTTGTAGTTCTTTACCTCCACTTATCCAAAAGCATAAATAACCAATGTCGGCAGCTTCGAAGTATGAAAAATATACTTGGCAATCGTTTTCAATTGTTTGAAAAGTATCACTACATTTTTATGTAAGTTGATTACAGCGAGCTTGCGGCTTATAAAGTAAAAAAGCACTTATTTCGCTTGTAGTCGAAATATAAACTTAAATTCTCAATCAAAACTGGTATAGGCAGAAAGGTGACGTCTTTTTTTTTAAATTCGTATAGAAAAAAAGATTACAAAATTTTACGTCATTTATATATGTAAGTAAAATACTTTTGCGCCTATAATTCATTTAATTCGGCCATACACACTATCTAGGCCCACTTTATGGGAAAGCATAATTAGACATAAAAGTAGCTAAAATATTTTTAAAATACGGTTTCTAAATTATTTCAAAATTTTCCGAATCATTTTCACTTGTTTACACGAGAATTAAACCGAAAAGTAGCCGTATTAGCTACGCAGCTAACGGTACACTTACCCACACTGAAATAGTACATTACGATACATATGAAATTGAATAATGAACAATTATTATTAATTAACTTATCATTTCAAAATATTTCTTAAATATTAAAGAATGAAAATAATATTTTTATTAATAGTCAATTGACTTCAGACTTTT
>JAPYZO010005037.1:0-16323 GCA_030522905.1 Torymus flavipes | reverse complement strand
GAAAATGTGCTCCAGTGTTTCTTCTTCTTTCTTGCATAGCCTACACAGTCTATCTTCTTCCTTCATCCAGTATCTGCTGCTCCTGTTTTCTCCTCCCAGTCTAAATCTTCCTGTAATTTCCATCTCCCCTTTTTTGTTCTTTCTGCCGCTTCCTATGTATTCCGGTATTTCTCCTGTATTTATTATTACTTTTTTCACTTTCTCCGCATAGCTTGACTCTTTTATTTGTGTCCTGTTTTCTTGCTTTTCTATATCTATTGCTCTCTGCGTCATCCCCCCCATATTTCCTCCCCTTCTTCTAATCTTCTCTCCATCGCCATTTTTGCCCATCCTCTTTTTTCGAAGAATTTTCTTCTCGCCTCTTCTAGTTCCGTTTTGTTTTCTCTTTCCTTCATTTGTTCCCAACATTCTCTCCCTATCGATCCTTCTTCTGCTTCTACAAGTTTCTTTTCGAACTTTATTGCCACTTTCCCCGTTGTTATAGCGATCTTATGTCTCCTTGTCTCTTCGTGTAGTATATGTCCTGGTGTCGTCCTTCCTACGTTCAGTACCCATTTAAGATACTTGTCCTGTATTCTCTCTACCTCCTTCCATTCCTTCCACCCCCACACTTCGGCACCGTAGCACAGTATATTTTTTATTAAAGCGTCGAATATCCGCATCGGTTTCTTCTAGTCTTCTTTAAATTTTCTTTCTCCCATGCTCCATACCTTTCCTACCGCTGCATTTGCTTTTTCTGTTATGTACCTTATGTGTTTTCCGTCTCCGTTATCATTCTGCAGTTTGTAGCCCAGGTACATCGCATCTTTCACCTCTTGTATCCTTTCGTCTTTCCATTTGAATACCGTCTCCTTCCTTCTTCCTCCTTTTTTTCTGAACTCCATTACTTTCGATTTTCCTATGTTCAGTTCCAATCCTTTCTTTTCTATGTATTTTTTTAATCTTTTCAACATTTTTCTCATTCCTGTGTCGTTGTTTGCTAGTAAAATTACATCGTCTGTGTAAGATAGTGAAAAGATTTTCTTCCTTCCTAACCTCACTCCTCCTTCCTGAGCTTTCCTCATCTCTTTTTCCACGTCCGAGAATGCTATGTTAAATAAAGTTGGGCTGAGTGGACATCCCTTTCTCTGTCCTAAACGCTCCTATTTTCCTGTTTCCTATCTCTATCTCGCATCTTGTGTCCTCGTATATTTTCTTTATCCTTTCCCTTAATTCTTCATCAATCCCCATCTCTTCCATCTTTTTCCAGATCTCCTTCCTCTTTACTTTGTCGAAAGCTACTTTCATGTCTGCCAGAAACCCCCATACTCTCCCCTTCTCCTTTGCTATTTCTCCTCCTATCGTCTTCTTCAGGGAATATACCGCATTCATCGTTCCTCTCCCTTTCCTAAAACTGAATTGTGTGTCATCCAGCTTTTCTTCTTTTTCTAATTGTTCGTCCAGTCTGTTCCTTAGTATCTCCGCGTATATTTTATATCCCGTGTCCATTAATGTGATTCCTCTATAATTGTTTACCTCCTCTTTCTTCCCTTTCTTGTGGATTGGTTTGATCTTTCCTGTTTTCCACTCCTTCGGCAGCCGTCCTTCTTTCCACACTTTGTTTAGGCATACCTTCAGTTCTTCTTTCAGTTGTTCTAATCCTTCTATCCACGCTTCGTTTGGTATTCCATCTATTCCTGTCGCTTTCTTCCTCTTCAGTTTCTTGATTGCGTTCACTATTCCCTCTTCCTTTATCTCTCCTTCTATTTTTTTCCTCTCTTTGTTTCTTTCGTTTGTCTCTGTCTTTTCTAACTCTGTACCTTCCAGTTGTTTCTTGAAGTGTTCTAGCCATTCCTCATCTTCTATTCCTTCACCTATCTGTGTCATTTCTTTCCTGCCTTCATTCACTACTTTCCAGAAGTTTTTTTCACTCTTATCTTTTTCCATCTCTTCCAGTATTTTATCGTTCCATTCGTTCTTCTTCTTCTCTATCCAGCTTCCTCTTATCTTCCTCTTGTATGTCTTCCTCTCCTTTCTGTATTCTTCCATCCCTAGGTTTCCTCTCTTACACCTCCTTAGCACTTCCTTCAGTTGTATTTTCCTTTCGTGACATGTCCTGTCCCACCATTTCTCTTCTCTTTTCCCGTCTCTATTCACTTCTCTCCATTGTATTGCCTTTTGTACTTTCCTTTTTACTTCTGTCCAATCTCCATTCTTGATATTTTCCGATAGTCTTCTCTTAAATTCCGTCACTGCGTTTTCTGACCAGTCCATGATTGCCGACGATGTACGTGAATTCTCCGTCTCCTTTGTCCATTGTCCCTCCGTTCATAATGTTTATTCCTATTTCTCTTATTTTTTCTATCATCTCTTCTTCTTCTCTATTTTTTACCTTATCTCTACTTATTCTGACTGTATTTTGTTCCGTTATTTTCCCTCCTTCCTCTGCTGTCCTTGCGTTGAAGTCTCCTCCTACTATGATAGGGATTCCTTTGTGTTTTTCGGCCTCTTCCTCTATGAAGCTCCAGTTTTCCCTTCTTCTTTCTCTCATATATGTCGATATTATTTGTATCTCTTTCCCTTCTATCTTAACAGTTTTTATTAGTATTTCCTTCTGTCCATTTTCACTATCCTCTTCTTTTTCCTGTCTCACTGTCCCTATTTCCTTTCTTACCGCTAGTGGCATTCCTCCTCTGGTTCTTCCTCTCTTCCTAATTTTTTTCGCTGCAATTGTCTCCCAATTGTAGTCTTTTAGCTGTCTCTAATATTTTTTCGTTTTTTGCTTCCATCCATGTTTCTGTTAGTCCAATAATATCGCATTTTTTTATTTCCTCCCATGTCTCGTTGCTTAACGTTGATAATCCTGCGACGTTCGAGAAGACGATGTCCGTTGTCTTTCGTTTTTCCTCTCTCCTGTTCCTCCGTTTTCCCTTCTTTTTCTTGGTATAAAAACCTTCATTCGACCTGCTTCTTCTTCTAACCTCCATTCTGTTCTCCCAATTTGGACTTTGTTTTGTCTTACCTTCGGCATATCTCTCTCCTCTTGCGTCCTACTCTTTACCCAAGTTCTTATTGTCGATTCATTCTTCCTCTCCTTCCATGTTTTGTCATGTGATATGTATATCTTCTCTCCTTCTAGTTTTTCTTTTTTTACTTTCATTATCTCCTCCTTTTGGTCTCTATCTTTACATTCTACTCTTATCATCTCTGCTTTCTTTATCTTCCACATTTTCTTAAAGTTCACTGTTACTCCCATTTTGTTCTTTACCCATTCGTCCAGATCCGCTTTCTCCTTTATTTTTTTCTGTTCTAATCCTGATATTACAATATTATTTCTTCTCCTTTCTCTTTCTTCCCTCTCCATTGCTTTTTCTTGCTCCTTTTTTATTTCCGTGACTTCTTCTCTTAACTCTTTTACATTTATTTCCCTTATCTCTTTTTCTGTTTTCATTGCTTCCTTCACCTCCGTCAGTTTCTCTTCATCTGCTTTTCCCTCTACCTCTTGCTCTGGCTTTGTCGTTCTTGCCTCTAGTCTTTCGTACCTCTCTTCTATTTGTTTACACATGTCTCTGTTCTCCTCCACCATCTTCTTCATATCCTTCATATCTTCTTTTATCTCTTTCAGCCCTTTCATGTCCTCTGCTATCCTTTGTATCATCTCTTTTACTGCCTTCCATTCCCCCTTGTCTATTTCCATTTCTTTCTCTTTCTCTACTTCGTCCGTTTGTGGGCTTTCCTTCTCACCTTTGATTTTTTTACGTCTTGCCCCTTTTCCGCAATTATTGTCCTGGATGGAGATCTTGTTAATGTTCTGCTTCTGCTGAAATTCTGTAACAGTTCCTCCTCTGCCTTTCTTCTTTCTGCTTCCTCTTCTGTTTTTTTCCTGTTTTTCTTTTTTTCTCTTTCTTCGGGTGACTCAAGTTTTCTCTTTGCGTTTGTTATGTCTTTTCTTGTCTGTCTGTTGTGTTGAGTTTTCCTTCCGGTTGATTTTCAGTGTAGCTTCTGGTTCTTAACCTTCTTTGTCTTTGGATTCTTATTCCTGTTCCTTTTTCGTCTTCTAGCCGTAGTTGTAGTGGTGTATTATACTCTTCCAGGTCTGTAATGTTTCCTGTTCCTCCTTGTTCGTTAATGTTTTCAGAGCGTATACTCCTAGGGGTCTCCTTGTGTTCCTGTGTCTGGGTTGTATCTGTTTTCTCTATTGTAGAATGCCCTTTCTGTTCAGGGTGCTTGTTGATTCTCCAATCTTCAAACTTTCTTTATTCCCTTGTTGACTGAGCCTTATGTTCCGTTTGTATCTATCAGTTTCCCCTATGGGCAACGTCTCCTGTGATGTAGAATTAGCCTTTCACTCTGTTTTCTGCTCTCCTCGTTCTCCGCTCCGAGTGTTTTCAAGCGCACGCTCTATGGCTTTACACTAACCTACCTATTTTTTCTTCCTATTGTTTTGGTTCTTTCCTTCTCAAAACCCTCCACACCACTGCCCTTACTCGGTTCTTTTTTTCTTCGCCCTTCCACCTGTTCACTTCGTGATCCATTCACATTCACTCCACACTGGTTTTTCACTTCCCAAAATCACACCGACTCAGATACACAACCACTCAAGCGGCCATTTTTCTATCACCAGCTTGCTTAATAAATAGTATGTAATATAATTATAATTTATATTAAAAATAATATATAGTAATTTATTAATAAAGTGGTTGTCGCATCAGCCTACTTCTCCTACAAATCGAACCTCTGCCCTACGGCGGAGGTCATAGAATTAATTAAAGTCTGTAGGACAAGGGGTGGGACCTGTTATTGGGGTGCGATTCTAACGCATAACATCTGGCGTGGGGTAGCTCGGGCACGAACAACAGGCGAGTTTGACTTCCTGAACAGAGGCTGTAAGCCTACCTTCCGAAATGCTAATAGGGAGGAGGTCATTGACATCACCTTACCTTCGAGAAACATGGGGAAGGGGGTCTCGGGCGAGATCTCTATGTCGGATCACAACCACATAGTTTTCGAAATCAAAGGTCGCAACACAGAAACTAGACTTTACAGAAACCCAAGGAAGTCAGACTGGGCCATCTATGTTGAAGAACTGGGAGCTTAGCTTAAGTCGTTGCCAGGTAGATATAGCAATCAGCTGGATCTTGATCACTGCGGTGAGGTTCTAAAAAACAAAATCATTAGTGCTTTCGAAAACAATTGCAGATTACGTACGAAGCCAATGCAAAAGGGAGCACCTTGGTGAAATCCTACACTGGAAGTGTTGAAGAAAAAGACCAGAAGACTTGATAATAGTTCTAAGAGAAGGAACAATCCAGCCGATAGAGAAGCTTTTAGAGACGCTCAAAGAGAGTACAAAAAGGAAATCGAAAGAACCAAAAACAACGGCTGGAAGAACTTTTGCGAGAGCATGAGCAGTGTCTCTGATACAGCAAGATTGCTCAAACTACTAAGGCAACCGAAAATGCAAGGGCCAAATCTAGTAAGACTTGAAACGGGGGAATGGGCGAAAGACTAGAGGTCGGCACTAGACTGCCTCTTAGAAACGCAATTCCCCCAGCACGAAGCGGTCACGGTGGAACAGCATGAACTAAGGGCCAGCGTTGTAGATTGGGAGCTAGCGCGACGAATTTGCGCCGAGGTCCGAGTAATCAACGCACCGGAAACCGATGGTATCTTCCCAGCGGTGCTACTCGATCTACTCGCCCCCATCCTAGTAAAACTTTCTCGAGCGTGCCTAGCGTTTAGGTACATACCCGAATGTTGGCAAGTGGCTAAAGTGGTATTCATGCCTAAACCCAGCATCATACAACACTCAAAGCCGAAAGACTACAGACTCACCAGAATGACATCCTTTGTCCTCAAAACAATGGAGAGATTGGTGGACAGATATATAAGAGAAGAAGCACTAGCAGCTCACCCCCTGCACGATAGACAGCACGCATATCATACAGGTAAATCGGTGGATACCGCTCTGGCTGAGGCGGTCACTTTTGTGAAAAAGGGGATCTACACCACGAAAGATAGCATTGCGAAGGGCGCGGAGGACCATGTCGTACCCAACACGGTTAGCAGATGGCTTTGGCGCATGCTTAGTTGCAGAAGAGTGGAGGCCCACTGGGGCTCGCACTCCGAAGAAGTAAAAGTAGGATAGGTCTGTCAGCAAGGGGGAGTGTTGTCTACTACAATGTGGTTTATGGAGATTGATGAACTCATCAGACTACTAAATGAGGCAGGCTTCTTTGCCCAAGCCTATGAGAACGATATCCTTATACTAGTGAAAGCCGAGGACAAGCATGGACTTGCAGGACTATTGCAACATGCGTTAGGCATAGTGCAAGCTTGGTGTAAGTCAGTCAGATTGTCAGTGAATCCAGATAAAGTTAACATGATATTGTTTACTACCAGATACAAGGTCAAACCTATCAGGGGAGTGCAACTGAGCGGCAAACCCCTGAAACTGGTAAATGAAGCTAAGTATCTGGGAGTGACGTTAGATTTCAAACTTAATTGGGGAAAACACATAAGTAACATATGCGAGAAAGTTATAAATACCTTCTGGGCCTGTAGGAGAGCTTTTGGCAACAGCTGGGGTCTGTCACCGGACAAGGTAAGGTGGATGTATGAAGCTATCATGAGACCCAGATTAACGCACGGCGCGCTGGTTTGGTGGCAGAAATGCTCACTAAAAACTCACCAGAGCTCTTTAGACAAAGTACAAAGACTGGCAATAGGGGGCATAAGGGGCTCTCCGAGCACTAAGATCCTTGCAGCCCTAGAACTAATACTAGAAATACCACCAATTTAAGCGTTTATCCAACGCAAAGAAAACAATACATGGTGGCGCATTAAAGAGTTCATTGAGACAGGGAGAGGGCTTGACCAAGAACTTGGTCAGATCCTACCTCCTGATATCGAAGCATCGGAGTGTGACAAGATAGGGCGGAGGATTATATTCCGGACACCCTACAAAGCGACAGAGAAAAGTAGGCCAACGGTATCCACCCCTACACCCAATCAGGCATAGTTTGGTACACAGATGCCTCCAATAATGAGAATGGCAAGGGTGCGGGTGCCTGGTTTCAAGGTAGTTCTATGAAGCTGGTGTACACACTTGACTCTCACGCATCGGGGTTCCAGGCAGAAGTTAGAGCTATAGCGGAGTCTGCTGCAGTGCAACTAACTAGGTACAACTGGAGTTGTCCCATCATCATCTGCTCAGACAGCAGAGCTGCACTGATGGTCCTCAACTGCACCAGCATTTACTCCAAAGAAGTGTTACATTACATAGATATCCTCACGGCCCTGGCCCGTAACAACCCGGTCACCCTTATTTGGGTGCTGGTGCATGTGGGGATCCGGGGCAACGAGAAGACGGATCGCCTAGTCGGAAGAGGCGCTCGCCGGGTTAGAGCGACTCAGTTCTCGGTAGGCGTTCGGCCGGGTGAAATTAAGAAAAGAACCTTACTCCAAGCCAAGAGAATCTTAAGTGACTCCCCACCAGAACAATGGCTACAATGCATAGGCAGGCTGAATAAGCTTAGGCTAAGTAGGATAGTGGGCTGGCTCACGGGCCACTGGTGGGTCAGATACTACCTCTACAAACGCACGATTTTAAACGAGGGAAACTACAGATGGTGCGGAGCGTCGGTGGAATCAATTTTCCATCTCCTCTGCTGGTGCCCGGCCTTTGTGGGTACTAAGCGGGGAACGTGGGGGAAATGCTTTCTTCAGCCTAAAACTCTAAGGGAACAGAGCCTTCAGTCCATCTGCCAAGTTATAGAGCGGTTAGACAGAAGGCGTCAGCGAAGTGAAAATTAAAAAACAAATACGGGGTACCGCACAATGGGCGTAAGCCTGAGAGCTGGGCAACTCATAGACATAGACTCATAGACATATTAATAATAAAGTTATCAATAGTATATTATTAATAACTATAGTATTTATTAATAATGATATGTTTGTAGATGCGTGGTTGCTTGTTAATGCGATCAGGAACCAGGAGGTGGATTGGGCAAATAACTCGATGTATGTGTGTATGTTTATTGGCACTTTATTAAACAGCTCCTTTTCTCTCGGCCACGTGGTTTACAATAACCCGTGGTCTTGCCGCACGGCTTCCTCACGCTCTCACTCATGTGCGCCCCAACACTTACGTAAAGTACAATTATAAAGTAAACAATTATATTTAAATATAATTATTTACAATTTATTCCGGATGATTTGAGTTAATTAGATAATTTTAGATAAATTGCTATTTTGAAAGTCTTTCAGCGTTAGCCATTTTTTTATAATCCTTATCCTGTATTAAACTGCTTCTTTTCTCATCTTGCTCATTTCTTTTCTTTCTCTTCTCTTTCTCTTTTCTTTCTTTTCTCATCTTGCTCATTTCTTGTCTTTCGGATTTCAACCCGAAATTTTTTAGGTGTCGCTCACCAAATTAATTGCTCTTTTATAAAGTGCAATGGTGCATATAATGGCGTCCGTTCATAAAAGTGCATACAAATTCAATATAAGTGCTTTAATGTAACATCACTCAGCAATTGCACATGACAATTAAAGCCATTAAAAAAATGCTAAATTAACTTTTGCCTCTGCCGCTTATTATTAGTATTAGTGAGAGCGGACCAAAACCAATAAAATCACAAAGCTTCCTCTAGGAGGAAGCAAAATGATATTCATATTTTTATGCCGCTTTTGAGATCTGTACGATACCATGGAACTGAGGAAGCAATTTTTTTAACCACTGCTGTAATCATAATTATTTATGTTGTTGAAATAACTTGAATGAAACCATCGCAAGTTATATGGTTTTTGAAACCATTCTATAAGTTGGTGGATTTTTGAAGTCTAAGGTGAGTTGGCGGGGTTTTAAAGCAAACGGAAAGGTTTTCGATGAAAACGCCGAAGAAATTTCGAAGACATGCGATTAATTTATAAAGTCAAGAAATATCGTGTAAGTTGCAATTTAATAATTACTACAAACTATTTTGTATATAATTTTCTTGATTGTGAATAATGTATTTATGGAAACAACGATATGCAGAAAGAATAAAATTTTATATTAAATATACATTTACAAAAATTATTTCATGTAATTTATCAATTCTTTTTGAGAAAGCATTCTGCTAAAGCTGTTTAAGTAAAGGTCACTTTAATATAATAGTGGATGTAGGAAATATTTTCTATTTTCCAGTTAGTAACTCTGTGAAGAATTTTTCTCGGGACAATGTAAGACCAAAAAGTTAAGAATCGAATAAAATTTGAAGATCTCCAACTTCATTATATGAAATTAAAAATATATTAAGCCATATGATTTCGAAAAGCCGAAAAACTTAAAAAGTTTTTTACCGATTTCTAACCAATTTTTAACCTATTTTGGGATGCTAAACTATTGGATTTATGTCCCCATACATAGTTTTCAAATAAAAAAGAAAAAAACAAGCCCATACAATAAATTATTAATATTTTAAGTATAAACTAAATTTTACACAGATTGTGTAGCCATAACAATCTTAAACTATCGTCCTGCAGCTAAAAAATATCATCTCACCAGTGCTCTATGGTACACCGACACCCCTGGAAAAATGGATGCTACAAATGACGAAAACGAAGGTTTTTCAAGTCGTCGAAACCTTATGGGGGAAGAGAAAAACATAGATAAGATTGACTGTTTGCATTGTTGTTCCGAAAGTACCCGAACTTAAATATTCAATAGAATTTTTGTTATTGCTACTTAGCGCATTGCGTGACACTTTTCGTAAAGACAGCGCACCCCTCCCCTCTCCATTTGGACAGCAAGAGAGAGAGAGAGAGAGAGCGCTGCTGAGCGACCGTGGCTCACATATGATACGATATAGTTAGTACGACGGGTGCCACAGTGAACTCCACTCGTCGTTGCGGCGTTGTAATTCGAATACTACTCCAACACTCTCGTACCTCAGTAAGTAAAATGTATATATTTGTGTAGATTAGAAATAAATAGTTCATAGTGCAAGATGGTTTTTAATTCCTACTCAATCTCCTCACTATCTTATCAGACGAACCCGTTCTCGTATTACGAGACGGCTAACTCGCAAACAATGGTCCTTCGAGCCGAATTTCAGAATAATTGGCAAAATTAGTGAGTGTGAGTACATTGCTGAAGCGAGAAGCGGTTTCATCATCATCAACGGTGCGTGGTCGACGCGTGAGCCGAAGCCATCTTGGGCGTAGCGCCGTTTAACAAGGCTACAGAAGGCTGCCTGCGGCAATTTTGTTTTCTATGGGAAAATGAGTAACACATGGAGCGTGCAGTCACGCCGACGCTCCCTACTACAATTAATATTCAAATCGACACTCACTGAAAGTCTCTCAGTAAGTGAAATCATCGTTTCTTGGCCATAATGAATGCACCAAGTAACAATCATATATCTCGCTAGGCGTCAAGCTAAAGGTGCGCCGACGCGAATACACGCACACAAGCAAACACGTAAACAAAGAGGGGAAGGGAGAAAACCCCATGGGCATTGTAATAGAAGAACGAAATAAGCAAGGCGTCCGATTACAATATGACGCCGAGTAGCAGAATGCGGAGCGGTGGCGGCCGTGGCTAGGATGATAGCGTTTCTGACTCGCGAGTCGGCGGCTCTGGTTCAAGCCCAGAGCTCACTCGTAACACTACCTTCTCCTAGCTGATAACAACACGTGCGAAACAGCGCTGTATTATCTGAAAACCGATTCGAGCTGAGTAGGCCTAAACAGCTTCAGATCACCTGCATCAAGACGCCATTAGTTGGTGCATATCTAACGTTGGCTCTGCTACACATAGAACGGACTTGTGGACGGTGGCTACACTGCGGAGCACACTGCTGCCGTTTTCATTTAAGCCAGCACGCTTTACCTACAACATCATGACGATATACATCTGCTTCCTCTCAAAACTTCACACAAGAACATTTGGACATGCATTAGCTGGACACCATCAATCAACGTGTAGTCAACTGGATCAATATTAAAATTGTGAGATCGGTCCAAAATTTAGGCTAAATTGTAGCGATTAATGTATCCCCTTGAATTTATTTCGAGCCACTTTTGACCCACTTTATTTTGAGTATCGATATACGTGGTAAATATAGCTCGCACATTCAATATTTACTTATTTCAGCCTGCGGCTTTTTTTCAATCATTAACTTGTATAAGCGTTTGAAATTCGACTATTTTATATCACACGAAAGAGTAACTTTGCATCAAATTACACTTTGAACGATTAACTTTCGGTCAAGAATTTTGATCCACAGCTAAACTGCCATCTTGTTATTTAAATTCCTTACTATATAGGATCAACGATATCGATGTTTATGATCGGTTAACCATACGCCTCGCAAATTATCTAACTTTGGTTAGACAACTTATATTTGCAAAATTCAATTGCTTCGATACTTCGCTGTAAAACGCTGTACAACGATCTCATCCACCCCTCCCCAGTCCTTGGCATAAACGACCACCAACACTGTTGTGCGACAAGTACTCTTGACCCGGATTGACCTGCCGACCTTCAATGGTAATCCACTCGAGTGGAAGAGCTTCAGAGATTTCTTCGATTCAATGATTATTGAGCAACCTGGATAATTTAACGTCGAAAAACTTATGTATCTTTAGTAATACTCCAATAACCAAGAACGCGTTTGACCGCGTGTGGGAGGATTTAAATTCACATTACGGAAATTCCCGAATCCTATTGGCCTTTCACATGAGGAATTTGTTGACGATAAATCAAGCCGCGAAATTGTCTCCGACCGAGATTAAACGATTACTCGACGTGTTTCGACAATCTTTTCGTGTCTTTCAAGCACTAAAAAAACATTGAGATGAATTTTTCGTTTACATTCTGATTCAGAAATTAGATCGTGTGATGCGGTATAATTGGGAAACGTCCTTTACCGACAGCAAAGAAATACCAACATTTCAAGCATTATATCGACCGATTATCTCGAGAACCGCGTACACGCGTTTGAATTTGCTTCGAGCAATACGGAAAGTATTCTTAGTACTAAGCCTCAAAAGGTGAATAATCTTAATGTTAATGGTAATTCGAATTTTCGGAGTCAGTCCATTAACAAAACCGCTTTAAACCCTACTAACAAGGAGAGGGTCTAACCTGCAGGAAACGGATTTTAGAAATGGAGCCCAGTACTGACCATTTTGTCTAATGGGCCCTTTTTCTTAAGATCTAGATAATTTAATCTTAAATATCCTCTGTTTCTTAAAAAATGATGTCTCTTCTATTGAGTGCCACATTGCGAATATTTATGATGTGAAAATGAGTGAAAAAGATTATAAAAGTAGACAGTAAAAGCTAAAATTTAAATCCTGATTCGTTAAAATAGTATATTGTTTACCTAGGGCGCACCCTTTTACTGTGTAAAAGTGCGCCTTTTTAGACCGATTGTGACGTGTGCAGTACGAGTTGTAGGCGGGCTAGCACGATCCAAAGGCGAGTGCGTTTTGCGAACCGAACACGAGTACTGTAAATACACGAGGTTAAAAGGCCCACTAAGCCCTAGGTGCACACCATATTTTTTGTGACTCGTGTATTGATTTTCGGGGTTTTTGAGCCTAAAAAGCAAGGCTAAATTAATTTTCAAATAAAAATAGTATGCTAAATTTATTTTTGAATAAAAAAGTCATAAAAAACATGCATTCAGAAATTTATAGTGGATTAAGTTGAATTTTTTGCGATTTTACAGAATTTTCGAGTAGCGGGCAAACAAGAATCCGAAAAAATTAATATTTTTTAACGTATCACGGCTTACATTTTAGCTTTTTCTGTCTACTTTTATAATCTTTATTACTCGTTTTCGTATCATAAATATTCGCAATGTGGCAATCAATATAAGAGACATTATTTTTTAAAGAAATCGAGGATATTTGAGATTAAATTTCCCATATCTCAAGAAAAAGGGCCCATTCGACGAAATTGTCAGTACTGCGCTTCATTTTTAGGTACCAGAAAGTGGCTCTCTAATGCCCACTTAAATCCGTTTCCCGCAGGTTAGACCCTCTCCTTCTAAGTTCCAAACTGCTAATCCACCAACGAGTAATGGACCCAGCGCAGGTGGAAAGGGTAAATACAAACTGCCAGTCTATTTGTGCACGCTCTGTTAGGGAGAACACGCACTCGGGTCTTGCCCCCAATTTATCGATATGCCACCTTCTATGCGGGCGAGTAAAGTTCACGGCTTAAATCTATATTACAATTGCTTACGTCCCGGGCATTCGCATTCAGACTGTCGTTCATTTCATAAATTTAGGGTTGTAAACGCAATCATCACTCGTTATTATACAACGATTCAGGCAAAAAATCAGCAGCGCTAACGTCACGTCAGGATGACGGTTATGAAAACGACCGGTCCCCGTCTTCGGAGTAGTCAAAATCAGTCTCGTGTTGCATGTTATCTTGTGTTACAAACCGAACTGTTTTATTGGCCACTGCTCGCATTCAGATCTCGGATAAAAACGGACACACATTTTCTGTCCATGCTTTGTTTGACCCTGGGACCAAATCTACCTTTATTTCTGAAAACAAGCATACTCTACGGGCACTTCTACGCACGAAGTTGGGCTCACAATCAGTTCACTTAAAGTCGCCAAGTTTTCAATTAACATATGTGCCTTGGTGCTCCCCAAACTCTCGAGCTTAATTCCAAGCACCGCTGTCGTGCCAAGATCATGGTGTCGGCCTGCCTTTAGCTATTCCTGAATTCGCGACACCGGGAAAGATTGACCTCATTATTAGAGCTGATTTGTGTGACCATCTATTCTTGGTTGATAAGCGCACTGGCTCGTCATAGCCCTGGCGCCCAGAGGTGGTAGACTGAGGTTCGTGGGTACACCAAGGTTCTTCTTACGTATTTTGGCCAGCTCAACACGAATTTCGAGGGTGATAAGCTGGTCAGAAAGCTTTTCCGAGAAATTTGAAATTTTTTATTTTTTTTCTCAAAAAAACAAATATATTCGTATTCTTCACGTCATATCATCAAGAAAATGTCCTTAAACATTTTTTTATAGAATTTATAGTTTCTGAGAAAAAAAAAATCAAGATAGTTGAGAAAGTGAGTGTTTGGGAGCGCGACACACAGTGGGCCCGTGGGCAAAAAAGCGCCGAAATCGTGCTTGCCTCGAAAAATGCATAAAAAAAAAGTTTGAGGCAGGACAGTATTCGTTGTAACCTATATTTTAATAAAGCCTTTCCCCCGGTATGACAATCAATATATATATATATATATATATATATATATATATATATATATATATATTGTTATGTATTCCTCTACAATCATCGAACATAAGAACAAAAGCATTGCTAAGCGACTAGTATATTATTCTCGTAGTTAGTTGATTCGAGAGCTTGTTGTCGATAGCACGTTTAATCGTGTGTATTTACGGCCTTGAATAAATTACATGTTTTTCTTTTATAATTAATAGTTGTTATTAATTATTGTATGTATGTGTGAGTGTAACATTTTGGGGGCTCGTCCGAAGATTTTGACGCAATGGATGGATTCGAAAAGTCAGCAAAAACTACGCGTACACCGCCACAAGTATCCTTTCAGACGAGGAACAGAGCACAGTATGCTGCCGTGGTTGCTACAGCTGCGGCTGTTGCAGTCAATACCAATGACACCGATACCATTTCTGCTACTGAAAATTTAAGTCAACATCAAACAGGTACACTTCACCCTGCAATTTCTGATCCGATTCTCGTCGATTTAAGTTCACCTGGTGACTCGCACTCGACACTGGCGCACGGTCGGTAACTGATGCGTGCGTGATAATTACCGATGACTCATCGACGGTGGCTGACGTCTCACCGATGGTCGGTGTACTCCAGCCTACTCTTCTTCCGTAAACGCTATTGGAACTCAATGAGGCTAGAACTCAAATGGATAATTACTGAGAACGACTTGAAAAGTTGGAAGCCGATCGTGAGGCTGAACATCAACGAGGTCAACAGCTTGAAGCGAGACTACAAGATTACATCACCGAGGAAAAACACTTCGCGATGGAGTTACGGGTACGCGACGATAAAGTAATCGAGCGTCCGCGTACCATCGACGAATTGCGGGCAGAGCGACTCTCTCCAGGAACAATTTGCTCAGTTTCGTCAAAAATTAAACCAGATGAGTACAACCCCCAACATTCCAATACAAAAACAACAGCAACAACAAATTTGATTTACACGAGTAACAGGAACACACAGCCAATTAGGTTAGGTGATAATTCATTTGCAAACACAGGATCAGTTGTTCAAAATTCAGTTAAACCAGTCTTTGTCAAATTAGGGTTAGGTTATAACCTAAAACCTGATATTTATGATGGTACAACTCCTCTGTTTGAGTATTTGAATCAATTCAATTTAATTGCAAGATCTAACAGTTGGAATGATGAAAAAAGATGATATCTTTAGCTGCTTCTTCGCGTAATAAGGCGAAAAGCGTTTTGAGTAGCTTTAAGGATACCGAGACTTTGGATTTGAAGACCTTGTTGACAAAATTAAAGGCACGTGTCAGTGAACATTTAGGATCAAGTAGTTACTCTTTATTCCAAAATAGGCGGCAAAAGCCAAGAGAGGATCTTCCTACATTAGCAGCTGATGTAGAGAAGTTAGCAGCATTAGCATATCCTTAATGTTCATTAGAGATACAAGATAAGATAGCTTGTTCTCAATTTCTTATCGGTATTTACAATATAGGAGTTAGGGATACTCTTTAATTAGGACGCATAACCTCTCTTAATGTTGCTCTTGCACGAGCTTTGGAAGTAAAAATTTTCAAGGAACAGAATAGGAACTCAATTTTGCAACAAAATATCAATGGTTCTCGAAACACCCAAAAATTTTCAGGAAAAGTCAGATTAGTGGTAAAGACGTTCAAAAAGAGGATCAGCCATTCAATCATCAAGAATGGTTGAAAAATCTTGAGTATTGGGGCTGTCATATGAAAAGACACATACGATCTCAATGTCCACAACAGGGAAACTAGGTCATGTCAAACTTCCAGGAGCGAGTTTGACATTTAATAAACAGGCTCCTAATCACGATGCTGTTGAACCTAATGGTTCGAACACACGTGTTTCTAGGGTTCTTCGAAATTTAAAGGCTTTCGAGTTTGATGGCAGTGTGGATAAGAAATGATGTATTTTAAAAATAGATTCAGGTTCAGATGTGACCATTTTAAATTCAAAATTTGTAGAGCTTCGCTGTCATCGGATTCCCCTTAAGGGGACAAGCCATGGTTGAACCTGAAAAAAAAGCTATTGTATTAATTCTTTAATAACAAAGCCAATATATAATTTTAAGAGTTCAAACTT
>JAPYZO010005036.1:0-10642 GCA_030522905.1 Torymus flavipes | reverse complement strand
AAATACAATGATTTGGTGGTAATTGGAATGTAGGAAAGGGCTTCTTATAGATGGTGCAGTAAATGTGTTTTAGTTGCGCTCCAGGTAGGTTATTTTGTATTATTAATGTCTTAGCATAGTCTTTTGATATTTATAACGAATATTTTTTATATATTATGAATTCTCTTAACGTCCTACTTTACAGCACGCGAATCTCCAGCCTATCTATTTTATAAACCACAGCTTATACACAATTTTTGTGATATTAGGATTTTTATAACATCAGCATCAGCACATTCAGCATGTGAACTACCTTAATTGGATTGAATTTCAAATATTAATGAGATTTTAAATGATAGTAAATTTTTAAAGCATTAATTTTATTTTAATTTAAATGTATGATAGTGCCCAACCACTGGTACGTATCCAATTACTGGGAAATTTACCTTAATATCTGCTTAATAATACTTGTAAAAAAAACAATTTACATAATCACTATTATGTAAAGATATATGACTATTTCATGTTCTTTACAATTAATTTGTTACCAAGTCATAGCCGTCCTGTGAGGTGCAGAGTAGACATCTTCCTTCGTCCTCGGGAGGGGGATCCATGAGGCCCGAAACCGTTGTTTCTCTTTCTCAAACCTTGAACACTGAAAAACCGCATGATTCACGTCCTCGCCGACTCTAGGGCAAGCTGGACACGCTGTGCTTTGGTAAACGCCGTCCTGTTTGTGGTAACTGGGAAAGCAACTATGTCCAGTAAATACTTCGGTCAGGTGGACGGTGTCGAAGCCATAATTTCTGGTCATCCAGCCCCCCACTTCTAGGATCATACGATATGTCTACCGACTCTTGTCTGCTAAATCCTATCGACGCTGCCACTCTTCACAAACATTAAATAGTATATTTTTAGGATGGGTTTTTTAAATTATTTTAGTTATTGTATATTGAATTAAAACATAAAAAAGATGCATTTCTATTTCGCTGTCTAATTTTTATGATTTTGCACATGTGTAAAGTGCACGCGTTATTTTCTTGAAAAATGATATCTCTTCTATTGACTATCACTTGACAAGTGATGATTTTTGATACGAAACAAAACAAATAAGATTATAAGTTGATAGCAAGAGCTAAAAATTAAGCTCTGATTTTTAAAGAAATATTGATTTTTCAGGAAATTATAAGCAATCAAAGATATAGGGTAAGAAATTGGATAAAAATACGATCCATTAAATCGCTTAGTACTACAGTAAACAAAATTTGTATCTGAATACACCTAAAAAATTAAAATTTTTATCAATAATGATATTTTTTTATAAATTTCATATTAAAATATTTAAGATTTCATAAAAAACGCCTTACGAGAGGTCTCTAGACCCATTTGATTCAAAGATATTTAGATTTTTTAATTTTTATCTTGCCATAACCTACCGGCTAAACCTTTGATATACTAGAAGTTCAACGTGCTAATACGCGCGCCATTACTCGTTTTCCTCGCCAAATCTATCTCTGTCTCTCTCTTAATCGACGCCATGACACTACGTCATGAGATGCATGCGCAATACAGCGAAACGTTTCAATCTCTTTTTTATAAAGGGATTATCAAATCTAATGCAGAAACTTTTTATTTTTGTAAAATTTCTACATCTTTCCTGCATATATACAGACAAAAACTTGTTTTTAAATTGAAATTTAATAACATTTTTGTTCACTATTCATTGACTCCTGCAAATTACTTCTCTTATTATCTGCAAAATATAACTCTTTCTAAATTGACAGCTATTAATAAATAAAACGAGTAAGGTTTTTACCAATCTATTTCTTTCTCTTTTCCTCCATGTAAACAAACTAATATATTTGCTCGTCTTTATTCGCTGGTGAATTTACTAAATAACTATTTTAATACAAGAATACCCAATGGACACTATTCTGACATTTGTTACACTTTTGAAGCTGCCTCGGTAGTCATACACAAAACTTCAATGAAAGTTTTAATAATTTCTTGGAAGTTGTGCTCCAAAACCATTTTCGTAGGCATTAGCGCTCGGTGGAAACTCAGTGCGCGACTTACATCTTTATTTGCAGAGTTTCGTTCCGGCAGTTCTTCTACATTTTCTTTTTCTGCATTTTCTTCTTCATCCTCCAGACTTAAAAACCGCTGCCAATTCCTTGGCCCGTGGCTTCCTCAACCTTAATTTGCTGTTTAATTTGCTGATTCCTTTTATTGATCCTATAATTAATTCTCTTTCGAATTCTACCCATCCGATTCAGATACATAGAGCGGTTCTCGAGAAATTACATTTTGAAAAAGGGCTAAAAAAATTTCAACCTCGCAACCTCGACAGCTATCCATTAATCTACCTCTACAAGGAATTTTAAAGCGATTAAGAAAATTTAACCCCGTAATCGTTGGACATGAAAAACTAATTTTTTTCATCTTTCAATTTTTATGTTTTTGTTAATAACAAAGGAAATAACAAACACAAAATAACAACAGATTATGTATGTTTTTTTAGCTCGGGGCCATTGTCAGGCTTCAAAACTTTCACTTGTCAACCAAACTGATTGTTTACAAAAATAAAAAATGTTTTCAATTTATGTACAGCTTCTGCCTTATTTTTCAAAAAATAAACAGTTCTGAAATGACTGTGATCATCCTTAAGTAATAGAAAATACTCTTCGATTGATCCTGTGAGATGTACGACATTGTTTTCCATAGGATCTTTCTTCGCATACATAACCTTCCCAGTCATCTATGAGTTTAATTTTATTTTTCTGACTATGTTCCTAATATAGGCTATATTTCCATGAGCAAGACGTTCATGCCATACCTTGAAGAAGATTGCAGCTTAACAATGTTCTTTCATTTGATTGAATTTCACGTGAAACAATCCTTGCACTCTTTCTCCAAAGACATGTACAGAAATGTACAGTAATGTACAGAAATGTACAGTAATGTACACGGATGTACAGTAATATGGATAAATAAAAATCAAAGTTTATTTATAATATTTAAAAAAAATGTGTTCAGAGTCTTGAATTATTTGATATTTATAATTACATCTAAATATATATTTTGAGTAAATCTATATGGACAGATAAGGTAAACGGATGCAATTATTTTTGCATGCCCGTATGACTTTAATTTTGAGCTACTTTATTGACATTAATTTAAAAACATAAACTCCAATAATAGAATAACATAAAAAACTCACTTTTAACTCAATTATTATAACAAAAATCGCATTGATTGACTTTGGAATAATTATCATTTTCAAACTGAGTCAATAAATTTAATGTGCGAATCAGTGAAGATAGTTCTTTAATATATCAAAAAGTGGATTTCAAAAGTAACAAAATTCTAGAGTGTTCTTTAAAATCTAAATAACTTTTCTGTATTTTTTTAAATATAGGTTGCCGATCTATTTTTCAAGAAAAAAATTATTGAAAATGGTTACTTTTATACTGAGAGTAAATGACGCCATATAACCCATAACAGAAGGTAATAGTATTACTTGATAAAAAAGTGGCTTTTCAAAAAGAAAAACATAGCTTAAGAAAGATGAAATTCAGCTCTTTCTTTCAAGATTATCAAATATGTGTCAAGCCGACCTTTTTAAAAATATATAAATGATTATAAACACAAATAGCAGGTGACATGCATGAGAGCGAGAGAGACAGAACGATGCGTATGGTATAGTTTGTGCTCTCGCTGAGCGCAAAAACTATAACGCGTTAGAGAACTACCTTAAATTTAACATATAACGGTGATTTTGATCATCACAGATAATTATTCTTGAATGGAGCAGATGGTAATAAGGGGTCGGCTTAGTAATCTAAAGATTGCAGTTTCGATTTCCAATGACAATCTGATTCTTTTTTTTTTTTTTTTATAATTTTATTGCTTTGTTCGACCCTTATCCAATTCAATTTCCAAATATAAATATATTATTTCATTAATTATTGAAAATTTTAAGGAATTTAAAAGTAATTTTTTATATTATTCTTTAGAATTATACATTTCTGTACCTTCTTGTATAATTCTGTATATTTGTATACATTTCCGTACATTTCTGTACAAATCAGTACAAATTGGTACAACTCAGTACAAAAGTCACTTAAGTAACAAAAATGTACAGAAATTCATAATATTGGACTGATAGGTAAGAAAAAGTGCCAGAATAAACGAGTAAGTACGGAAATGTACATAAATGTACAGTTTTTTCTTGCGCCATACAGATACGTAGTCTGTCTTGAGATATTTGACTTTTCTTGTCGTAAAGTGTTTCCAATCTATCGATCATTTGAACAGGCTTATCACAGTTATACCTATTATGTATGTTTGGGCTTCAAGATCTTTCTTCTACCAGTCAGACGGACCACTGACGCCGTCAATCGGTCTGACTGTTACTCCAGTTTCGATTTCAAATAAACCTTTTGTTTTTAAGACCAGATCTAATTTAAAGTGCCATGCAATATATATGTTTGAGCCAGTACTGTTAGTTTTCTCGACTAATTTGTCTAGATTTAGTTTCATATCCATTGTTTCTTTCTGACTGGCTACGACTTGCAGACAAGCTAAATTCACTGACACAAACTTACTTATTTTGCAGGTTATGTCCCAATACTGACTTAACTTGCAGGCCATGTTCTACTCTGGGCCCATAATATGTTGTTTTTTAATCTCATTGGAAGCAATCGAACAAACCTTATTGATGCTTATAATAAATTATTCTTTATTTTGTAGATTTACAAAGGCTTTCATTAATACTAAAAGCCTTGCCCCTGTAACAGAAATAAGAATTAATATTTTGGTTTTCTTGAAATTACATCTTAATAATATATACTTTTACGCTAGGAGAGTGAATGGACATTTTAATTATAAACATACGATTGTTAATACTAGATTTTCATTAAAAAATAGCGAGAGGATTACATTGTTCAAACACGTGGCTTCCGTCGATAAAGGACTACTGTCTGTATGTCATATAGACTGACTACATACATGAAAAACTACTTACTACATTTGAGCGACATCTGTTTTATAACGTTAGAAACCCAACATTAAGAAAGTACACGACGCAAGATTTTGGTACCATTAATATTTTCAAACTTCAAATGGCTATAAATTGTATCCTATAGGGTTTTCAAAAACTCTGTGCTCCCTCAAATAAAAAATCTTGATGTCAGTTTGAATTTTCTGTTACATACAGGAACTTACGTGTAGAGGAAAACTATCCAAAAAAGGCCGAATTGAACCGTTCACGTGTTTTAGCAAAATTTTCGACATTTTTGCATTAGTAATTCAACCAAAATTGCCCTAAACATGACTATAATATTTGTTTTAAATATTTTTAACATTAAAAAGTAATGAAGAATAGTTCTAATATACTGAGAAAAATGTTTTAATAAAATTTATTATAAATGTGAGAAAAATTACTATATTATAGGAATGATCGGACCAACTGTAATTGTAATAATTTTTGCTATTCAACATAGTAATTTCTATGACAAATGTCAAATTTCAAAAAATTCATTTATTTTCTTTTTTCATTATTTCATATTTACAGAACTTTGCGGTAGACCTAAATAACACATTTAATGTTAGAATAATGTTAGAATAAATAAATTGAGGAATAAATTTTTTTTTAACGGCGGCTGGATTTGATCCCGGAACTCTCAGCATAACAATCGGACGCGCTAACCACTATTACCCACAGAAACTCTTGAGTACAAAATTTTGGAACTGATATATTTGCCACGGCTATTTACGAGAGAAACTTAATGATTAATCAATGGCAATAAATAACAACGATAATACCAGAAAACAACTTATAATTAATTTGCATAATATAAAAATAAAATAATTTAGTCGAAGTTTTCCATGTTTTATTCACTTAAAGTACGACAAAGTGAAATTGCGAGAGAAACCTCAAAATGACAGGTGTGCGCCTTGACCTGCGCAGAAAGTATTATTGGCGTGTCAATTTTTACTATGTTGGATAGCAAAAGTTATTATGATTGATGGCAATTTTTAAATGTAGCGATTTTTACTATATTTATAGTAATTTGAACTGCGATACAAAATAAAATTTATAGTGTGCTAAAATAAAAATTTTTTTTTTATTATAATTATTATTAGTCTATTTGGAATATTTACTGCAACGAAATTTTTACTATATTACATAATAATTTTTATAAATGAACTTTTAGAAAAATTATTCCAAATATATTATTTATTTCTATTATTATGATAAAAATTCGGCATAATGCACGATCGTTTGTGCATTGCTACAAAATATAGTAATTTTTCTTACGGTTATAATGTACAGTTTTCTTACAACATTTCTCTCAGTGTAGTAACATACATATTATGTAACAAGAAAGAAAAGTCGCGCTTGAGTCTCGCGGGTGGGTTCACTGCCCGAGCGAGCAAAGCCTATAGGCTATAGCGAGGACACTGATCACCCGAGGGAATCATTGACTTTTCTCCCAAGCTGCATATAGTATTTTGTATTACCATCTTAACTGCAGACACTTTTTTATTTGGAAAGTGAGACACACGGAAAGGATGAGGAATGTTTGTAAACACGGGCGGTATTAAATACTGTAATATTAATGTATTGACTAAAGAGTATTTTAATAAATATTATATTTAATATTTAAATGTATTATTTATTCAATATTTGGCTGTTCATGTAGAATTTACTTATTCTCGCAAAAGCGGAAAATATGAACTTTTTTCCCCCAAAAGAGGGAAATATGAACGTTTTCCCGCAAATTCGGGAAAAAAGTAAGATTTGTTAAAAGCGAGAAGCAAGTCTAACTTTGGTACTGCTTTTCAAGGAAAAAGTGGCCATATTGGTTCAGATGGGAATAAAATCCATTTAAATCCTCTAGGATTCGTAAAAAATTAAACATTGACTTTTCTTTATTTTGGAATTTGAAACCGTCTATCAAAAGTTAGCAAGGTTCAACTTACATTTTCGAACCTTTAAGGTTTTTTTCAAGGTTTCAAATTAGATGCAATTTTAGTGCAATCGAAAAACAAAAAAATACGTAACAAATCATTTCAATTAATAGAAAAACAACATACTTAAATTTCAAAAGTATCGGTGATACATGCATATTCGTATTGTTCAATTTGAATTGCACACAGCAACCCGAAAAGAAATTCACCCAGGAATACTGGAGTAATATTTAGGGCTTGTATAGGTTGCCTTTAAATTCCGCTCTTGAAAAAATGATAGCCACAAGTAGTGGCTCATTTAAAGACTCGATGTGATTAGTTATGTGAAAAAAGCGTAAATATTTAAATTTTTTATTGAAAATATGCTAGATTTGAATTTAGAAACAGAAGTTATTTGTAGAACTACAAAATAATTAAAATAGAATAAAAACATTTGATTTTATTGGTTAAAAAATGTATCTAATTATCTTATCATTTCGACGGCTGAGAAGAAGAAGAACGTATCTCGGTACGCGGATGAAAAACGACGTATCTCGGTGCGTGGATGAAGAATGTCGTATCTCCGCGCGAGGATGAAGAACGACGTATCTCGGCGCGCGGATGAAGAACGACGTTTCTCGGCACGAGGATGAAGAGCGACGTATCTCGGCGCGTGGATGAAGAACGACGTATTTCGACGCGAGGATGAAGAACCTAGTTCGCTGAGATGCGTCGTTTCTCCTCTTCGCGTCGAGATACGTCGTTCTTCATCCGCGCGCCGAGATATACGTTCTTCTTCCTCTCAACCGTCGATTTACACCAATTAAAACTAAATCGTATAGTGTAATATAGAGTGCATAACATTAAAAACAAAACAGTTCGCGCGAAGCGCGTATGAATTTTGCTGCGTATGAAGATGTCAAAATTAATGACTTGCGCTGCGCGACAAGTATTAACTTGTGAAGCAGATGACACAAACTTTATCCACAAAATGCCTGAAATTAATAAATTCTGAAATAAACATAACTTACTTAAATTATTTGGTACATAATAAAATAATAAATCAAAATTCTTAGTGCGTTAGGATGATAGCATAGAATTTCTTTGATTCGCATTTTTTACCCTATCGGCTAAAGTTGTATGTTTGCCATATTCTGTGCAAACCATTTTCAATTTGTATTTTATGTTAAAGCAAACTATCATGCAAAAATTTGTTGAAAGGCCACTCTGTGAGTACAATCTTAAAAATTTTATACCACTCTAACCTCAAAATCATAACTTTAATCTGATTATTCGGCTCTCGTGGTATAAAATACGGTTCGAAACTGGTGCGTAAGAAGATTTTTAGTTCATGTGACTTTTTTCACTCGCTTCGCTCGTGCAAAAAACGTCACATGAGCTAAATAATCACCTTCAGCACCCGTGTTGAAATGTACTATTATCTCTATTTTACACAAAGTCTGTGTAAAATATGAATTTCCCTAGTTTATACAAAAATTTGTATAAAATGACGGTTTCACACAAACTTTTGTGTAAACTTTACACTACAGTACATTGAAAAATTTTACACAAAAATTTGTAAAAATTGAAAATTTTACGCTAAATTTAAATTACACAAGATTTATATTTTTCGACACTCCGTGCGGAAAGTTCATTTTTCCACACGCTCGGCAAAAAACGTGTGCTCAAAATCTAACTTTCGACTCGTTGTATCAAGAAGTTCTGTACAATACACGTTCGGGAAAGAGATTCTCGTCTCGTGTGCCTTTCCACCCTCGCTTCGCTCGAGTGTAAATGTCACAGGAGACGAAAATCTACTTTCCCGCACTTGTATTGTAATGTACTATTACATGAAAATTTTTAACCGTGTATGAACTTTGTATGTTTTCATTTCGCTAACAGCCATATCAGCTGAACACACCGGTTCTCTTCCGATCGCTAAAGTTAAGCATTGAGCACAGTTAGTACTTGGATGGGTGACCGCTTGGGAATCCCGCGTACCACTGGTATTCCTTTTGCTTTTTTAAATGTTTTATGTTATTGTCATAATCTTTATTTGTGTGATTTTTTCTTTTGTTTTATTTTAACCCATACGCCATTGATATTTCATTACTTTTCAACCAAGGCTCCATATTTGGAATGGTCTGGACTAAAAATTTTCAAACGTCAACTACTATAACCACTGAAACTAGAGAGAAATCGGGCTAATCATCTCCGACGTATATCTACTGATGGAATATTTCGGAATCCCATGAATCTTTTCACATGTTTTTGGTCAAAAATTAGCATAGTTGGTGAACAAACCCATGAAAACCATCCTAGATGCAAAAAAATTTATAACACTTGCCGCACATCATAAGCACGAAATCAAAACTCTCTAAGACAATGGATCAAGATTTGATTAAAAACACGGATATTTCAGAGATTAAAACAGAAAAATTAAGAAGCAATGAACTTCTTCAACAAATGAACAAGAAAATTAGGAATTCCGTCAGAACTCGCCGGAAGTCATACAAGTATAACATTGACGTTGATATCTCCGCACGTAGGATCGGTTGGACAGGCCCGTGCTGCCCATTATATGCAGCCACTAACCAATAAGAAAATCCAGCTAGACCCAAAGATACGGTAAAGCTTCTACAGGAAAAAATTCAGAGCAATGTCCACATCAAATGAATTCACACCAGCAAAATACAATTTATATTCGCTAAACCTAAAAGATCATTAAAAGACCAATAATGCATTCCTATCAGTAAAAACCGTATACTTACCTTCTAAAAGCATTAGAATGCAGTTTTTCTCAATAAAAAATACTTGAGGATCGACGACATCTTCAGTATCATATACACATTGAATTTATTAAACACTCCTGCTTCACTAGTAAGCGTTCACTATAGAGACATTTCAAGATAGTGCTATAGAACTTGAAAAGCTAGCAGAAAAAAGCAACTACACAGTAACATTCAACAAAGTGCTCAATTACATGTACTCCTAAAAAAAAGAAAAAAAAAACAAAAGTGATAGCCATTGCGTAGGAACCCAAAAATAAAATAGTTCACGCGTAGCGCGTTTTGATTTTGTTAGTACTTTAAATTAGTTATCTAAACCTAGAAGCACGCTCTATTTTTCGAAGTATTATCCGTATGGTACTTCGCAATTTGAAGACCTCGCATAATGTAGAAAATCATAAGAAAATTATGAAAACAAATAAGTTAGGCTATCTGTTCCGACCTGGTCTGGCACCGCGTCACCTGCCTGGAAATTTTAATTTTGAAGGTCCCTTCGAGCCTGAACAGGCTTATCAGGCACCTGCCTGACTTTCACCTTAAAATTATTTCTACTCGGAAATATAAGGTAACAGAATGCGTCAGAGATACGTCGTTCTTCATCCGCGCGCCGAGATATGTTCTTCTAGTTCAGGAAAACTAGCTCGAAAAAGGTTAAAATTTTACCATGATTGTGAACAGCAATGTCTCAGTGGATTCTTATAGTTTCCGATAGTAGAAACATTATGTATATATTTGTTGCGCGAGAATAGTGAAATTTCATTGTTTAAACAATGCTCAAAGTTGAAAAAAAAGAATTAAAGAGTTGTAGTTTCATGACCAAGAAAGACCTAAGCGATTAAACAATTAAAAGTTGCTTAAAAAACGCTTTAAAAAATGTGCTCCAAAATATTTATAAACAATAGGCTCGCACGGTCAGACTA
>JAPYZO010005034.1:0-10643 GCA_030522905.1 Torymus flavipes | reverse complement strand
AGAGAAAAATTACATTACATTTTCTTGAGGAGACTTTTCAGTATAAATTACAAACCTGTAAAATAAAGATAAGGTAATCTTTTTAACATCTATTGTAGTCCACGCTGAAAAAAGATTTTTTTTAACAATGCAGACAGCTCGCAAACTTTACAAGCGTCCTATTAAAATTTACCAACCTGACACACAACAAAAACAACACTCTATAAAAAAATCAAAACTCTATGGACAATCCCCCACGCGCGCCCCAACCACCGACATAAATCTTCCTCGCGAAAAAAAAAATGAAAGTCAATCAGCGATTACTCGTTACCCCATCAGCGGCGCGGTCGACCCCCGCGCTCTCCACCAAAACGAGAAAAATCGTAAATCAGTCGCGCGCCTATACTCGAGCTGTCAGTCAGTCAGTCGCGGCCTCACCTGGGCGCTTATCATTCACGCGTTCTCTCAAAACTCGATCGGTCAATCATCAGTCCGCCGAAGGAAATACTCGCAGTAGCACTCAGCGCTCGTCTGCTCTCCTCCTCCTCCTCTTCTGCGCATCATACACGCGCGCGCGATTGTAAGCGAGCGAGCAGAAGCAATTTCCCAGCGCGAGCGAGCGAGCGAGCGCCGGATAAATATGTATATTGCCGGGACAGGTCATCCAGTTATCGCGCGACGGCTCTCTCGCGACGGAACGTAAATACGTCATCCACACGCCCGTGCGTCCGCGCCCTCGCCTATGTATATCTATATACACCGTAGGTATACATACACGTACGTATAGCAGCGCGCTTCACTCGTCGTCGGCTTATCGCCGGCCGATTTCGCCGGATTCACGGCTCAGCGGATTCTTCGCGCGTATTTTTACAGAAAAGAGGCGAGAGCCGTGCGGCGAATATGTGCAGTGTATATACATATATAGGTGGAGCGCGCGGGAGTAAAGGGTGGGTATAGAGCCGAGAGATAGGAGGAGAGCTTTTTCGGCGAGAAGGAAGAGCGGACGGAGATTGCCGCCCGCGCGCGTTGTGCGCCTTATCGGAGAGACGGCGCGCGAAGGTCAGAGAGCGCGCTTGCGGCAAGAGTGCAGCAAGGCTCTTTTATTTCAGGGCGGAGTCTCGTCGCCTCGAAAAATTTACGCTGAGCTTTCTAGCGGAGCGCCGCGTGTGTGAGTTATGTGCCCGCGTTTTTTTTTGCAAGTGCGGTGAAACACGTAGACTCTGCGGGCGAATTCGTCAGTGCGGCGCGGGTTGCTCGCGATGACAAGGAAGAACGCTTGTTCTCTCGCTGCTTATTTGTCAGCTGTCAGTTTTTGTCCGCTTGACGGATGAAGTTTTGTAAGTCAATGAACGCGCAGCGCGGCAGTGCAAAGCTACGCGCTGGATGTATACTCGAACGATGTGAGAAGCAGGTTCATGCAGAGAGAAGGAAAACGTCACTTGATTAAATTGGTTGAGGTAAAATGTCAAATACAACGGTACTCGTTTTAAAGCGTATAGTGGTTGAATGTTGAATGACAAGTGCATCGATTTATTTTGGGTTGAATAATTTATCTCCGATAACCGCGCGTGTTCGTCTAAAACCACATTTGTGTATATTGATGAATTGAAGGAAGCTTTAAATTCCAATGAATGGCACCAACGTGAATTTTGAAAATTATATGTAAATTTAGGAACCTTATTCTATTTCGACACTCGTTATATTCATGCATAAATACATGCTTGTCAATATTTGTCAATTATCATCATTATACATCAATTAACGTTTCGTATATCCCCATGCCCAATTATCTCAGGCGCAAATATTAAAAGCTCGTAATCTGCTTGAGAAAAAAGGAAGTCATTTGAGAAATAACGTAAGTACACAAGTGTACACGAGAGAGAGAAAAAACACGTAGTTTCAGTATCTCGGTGAATAACGCCGCGCTTTATGTAATTGTGTTTTCTAGCGCGTGCCGCGCGCGCCACTGCGCCTGCTGCTGCTACATACTCGCCGCAAGAGAGAGAATATTTACCATTCGCAAACGAGTCACTGCCGCGATATTCGAGACTCGCCACCGCCGCCGAGGTAATAATCGCTATACGAGCGAGTACACACATATATACGTATTATCCAAAGCGCCGCGTTTACTTGGCGCCTTTTTTCGCTGTTTTGAAATACATGGGTTTTTGGAGAAGCGAAGTTTTGACTGTATTGAACGTGCATTGTACACGCACGGATGGATCAAGTGCTGTTTAATCGAGCGATCTACAATGAACGCGAGAATTTTCAATATTTCGGACAAGTATTTTGGTTTGATGATTAGCGATCGTTGCTTTTGAATCAGTTCAAATTGTAATAATTTGTATGCGTGGGTTAACACAAAATATGGTTGAAATAACTTGGAATTGCCGGTTCATTAAAAACGGGATAATACTTTCGCTCAATTTTATAATGGCAACATCCTAGGATTGCGAGTGCAATTGTTTAATATCGATGAGAATGAATGAAACAACATTTAATATCACTAGAAAAAACATATTCATAATAAAATATTGAGATAACTTTTGAAGTTTCTGAACGCTTAAGCTGTTTAAAAAAAATACACTGACATTGCTATGAAAATGGCACCGCACCGATCTAAGCTATTTAATTTTTCAATTAAAGAATTTTTAATTGTTAGAGTTATCTGTGCTCTGTATAAATTTCAAATTATAAAAAAGCTTTGAAAAATTGTCTTATGCATAACAGATGGAATACCCGTAACGAAGTTTTCCTAAACAAATTATAAAAAAAGCTTTGAAAAATTGTCTCATGTATAAGAGATGGAATATACACGCAACGAAGTTGAATAAGAAATTAAATAATATTCATCTTGTCAATCGGAAATCAGTTAATTCCGTTTGCGTCACTTAAAAATTGATAAATGGAAAAGGGATTCCAAACTCCAAATATTCAAAGATGTTTCAATATTTTAAAACAATGTTAATATATGATAATATTCTAAATAGAAAAATATTGTATTCCTTTATATATACTAGTATTAAAAAAAATAGTCAATAAGACTATTAATAAAACTAATTGTTAACAGTCGATACTCGATATAGCAATTATTATATAATGTGTCCTTATTAACATTTCAGTCTATTAGTTACATAATTATTTCAAAAACATTTTCCCCGTGTGTCGATCAAGGTGAACTGGAGACATTTAAATTTTTTATATAGAAACATTTAAAAGTCTATGCTTCAGTGTTAATATACAGTTTAGTATTCTAACTTGCATCACAAAGCCTCGGGTGGTAAAAAATGAATCACATCGATTTATACGTGTCAACGATCAAAGAAATAAAAATATAATCCGCTACCTTACTTGACCAACATTCAAATTAATACTGACACTAATTATTGTTAAACTAATTTTTACATGAAAACATTTTTTAAATAATTACAATATCTATTCAATTTAAAGGCTATGTACATATACAAGTTGTATAATTTATAAAAAGAATGTGTAGTTTCAAAACGACATAGCATCTAATAGTCATGAAGACGTTGATTTGATATTGGTTATTTAACAAACACAAGTAATTTCATTTTTTATAACTGAACATGTTCTATCAGAGAATTAAGTAAAGATAAAGTATAGCATTAAAAATTACACGGAAATATGAAAATTCGTTTTTAATGTATGTCTGACTACACCTGTTTGGTATCTACTAACTTGTTAGGTGACATAAATGGAATAATTTGATGCGAAACATGCTAAGATGAAGCATATTTTTTACTTTTTTATGATATTATGTCCCAAATTCAACTTTTATATGCCTTTTACCAAAGATTATAAAAAAAATCTACGTGGAAAACACAATACAGGTATTCGAACGCGGTTATCATAAAATCGGAGGTTTAGTTTATATTTGAAGCAAAATTCAGAATTAAAAAATTTATATTTTTTCATATAATTGATAAATTATACGAAATTTGAATTTTCGAGATCGAGAATGTTTTCAATGTTTAAATATTTGAATTAAGTGATAAAAACATTCGTTCTTTTAATTATCTGAATAAGAATCTATCTACATTTAGATGATACTGATTATTCCTTTCCACACATAAGAATCATTCACTTTTAGAGTCAAAACAAAGACATTTCGAAAATAATAATTTTGATTATATTCCATATTTATTTTACTGCAAATACAAAAAGATATACCTTTGCCTTATATATTTATATCATTCTTGTATTAAATTTTGTAAAAGCTCATGTATACAACTTCTCAAAACCCTAAATCGGTAATAAGCCACTCGTAATTCAAATCCTAACGATCCCGCAATTCAATGTCCAAGCGAAAGCCTTCAACAGCAGACGCGCGCGATAAACCGAAAAATTGCCGACCACGCGGATCGCGCGCCATGTGCGCGCGCTGCATACCGAACGCAAATCAAGACGCACAAATATTAAATTAGCGTCTCCATGACGATGTGCAGTGCCTGCAGCGCGCGGCCACCGCCTCGGCTCTACTCTCCGATCCCAAAGCCTCTTTAGTGTGCGGTGCAGCGGCCGTCCGGCGGGAAGCTATTACATCACGCGAGTGCGCGCGCGAAAAAGTGATAGAGCCGACGCGAGAGGCGGCCAATTCGATAATTGCGTTTTATTAGAGCGATCGCGAGGGACGTGCGAAAAAAGAGGTGACGACTAGTGGTTTAGGCGTTGGGGATCATGGAGTGGAGTGCTGGTCGTTTGCAGGTCGACAAAGAGCTATATGAAACAGTAACTGTGTCGCTGCAACGTACAATGAAGTGACTTGATGTTTTGTTTTACTATAGTTGTAAGAATAAACGTAAAATTTACTTTATTTTTGATAGAATACTTTGAAGGAGGCTCAATTAAGTAAAACTGTACGGAAATTGGCAACGATTTATACGGATAAGAAGCGCATTGTTGGCATTTTGGATTAAATACGCGTGAGAAAAGATTTTCCCGCGTTAGCATAGTTTCGCGCAAAAATAACAGACCCGCGGTAAGTGATACGATGTGATTGTGCGCTATTCAATTTCAATTTCTGAAATTCTCAAGCTACACTATATACATACTGTTGTGCGAAACCGTGTATGCTGTACTTTTATTCAGCTGCTAATTTGTCGGCGGTACGTCAGTTGATTACATCATCAATCAATTTCTTCGCTTTAGTATATAAGCTAATATAATTTTCGTGTTTGTAATGCAAATCAATCAAACGCCATTATCGTTTGAATGTCATGGAAAATAAAAAAATGTCTAGTAATGGAAATCGCGTTCCTGCGACTGTTGTACAAAAATATATTTTTACGATACAAAAAGTGGGATATCATCGTAAACGTTATACCATACTTAAACTTAATTACAGCTTACGAAGCTTTTAAAACAGAAATGGCTCCTCTGCAAAGGTTTTACACATGCAAAAATCAGACACGCAAGAATGAAACGCGTTTTCATTATCTTTTGTAACTACTTCGGCCGCGATCGTTTCGAATTTTTAAGCAACTGCCGCATTAGCAGCGGAAAATTTTTTCGACGTCACATTTTTATCCTAAGAATTTCGTAAGATGTTTACTGCTAAGCAGACAAAGTTGCATCCGGAAGATACATATATACACGCGCTTAAATTGAACTTGAGCCAAAAAAAAATCGATACGTTCGCCAATACAGCCAATTGATTAACTTTTCTCAGATTAATTTCTTAGGTCATTACTAAATATTCTCATCGCAGTATATTTCGATAAGACCAAGCGCGAAACATTTCGACGAGCTTATCACTTCGCACTCAATCCCGACGAGATAATCCCAAACTCTCGCTAACAACCTCACTATCGCGCCCTCGCGCTAACGATCATCGTCATCATCATCATCATCCAAAACAACGTCAGCCATCAGCCCTTAATTAGCGCACTTTCTCGGCCCCTTCGAAAAATCCTCACAACAGTGCAGAGAAAAAAAAACAACGCGCGGTGGCGGCAGCGGCGCATCACTCGGTGATCGAAACCGCTAATTAAGGCGGGAAAAATCGCCGGCCGCACTGACACACTAACGAGCGCGTACGTGCAGCTCTCTCGCACTATACGCGCGGCATTGGCGCGGAAGCCGCTTAAGTGAAAGAGAGAGAGAAAGAAGCGGGTCGAGCGCATCACGAGCGTCCGCTAGCCACGGAACTGTACATGTGCGTGAATACGCGCGAGTAGTTCTTCTCTCCACTTTGGTTTGTTTATTGCTATCGTAAAACAATGCGAGCTGTTCCTAGACTTGAAGGTATTTAAGACCGAGCGAAACAGGGTTTAGTGTAAGAAGATATCTTTTGTTATACAGAGAAATCAATTCGTTGGAGAAATAGATTTACATTGATTTATTCAATTTCGAACCTTATTTCTTTATATAATTAAAAGTAAGAGACAAAGCCGTCGATTTCGAAGAGGATTATTAATTTACGGTTCTTATAAGTAGGCAAGAAAAAATTAACATTTTGACAATTTTCTTTGATTGCACCATGTTAAGAAATTGAAAAGTCTTAGGTCTTGTTACATTATAAATATAGTATTTTTTATGAATAATAACTTAGACAATCTATTGCTGTTTATATTAGAAGAATTTCCAAAATAAAGTTAAATATATAAGAAAATTATAATTAATTACCTCATCAAATCATGTAATAAATTTTCCATTAATCAATTGTCAAAGACTTAAAAGTAAAAGAGCATCATTACTTGAATCGATTTCTTTGCGTTTTTATGCTTTTGTTAAAAATAGAAACCAAAATATAAAGTTGCCATCCTTAATTTAAAAGAAAATGGCATTCAATAAGATAGCCTTCGCAACCCAATCATTATTCGTATTTGAATATAAAATTATGATTAGATAAGCATGAATCTTAAGTACTATAAGAGTTGCACTAATTATTATCTTTAAATTGCAGCTTACATCTCTACAAATTTATTTTCATTGAAATAGTATGTTTTCAGCATGACCTAACAGTATAAAAATATAAAATGCTGTTAATTTAACTACACTGAAAAAAGTTTTGGAAAAATTGCCACATTACCGTGTGAAGTTATCTGCACGGGCTGTAAAAAGCCAAAAAAATGATCATACATTGGGAAAAAAAAGTACGGTAGAAATAACTTTTTGAATATTTTATAAAAGATATAACTAAATAAGATTTTGGTTATAAATACAATCTGTTACGGTTTCACTTACGAACGTTATTATATTTTTATGATTGAGCCATTATTGTACCATACAGCACTTTTATAGTAACGTTACAAGAATTTTTTCTAGGTCATGTACAGGAAATTTTATAATATAGTTTAGTGACTTTTCTCGTATGTTTTTATAAAGTATGGAAATATTTTTTACAATCTATAGTAGTTTTAAGAGATAGTCCACAGTACGGCAATTTTTTCAAAAAATTTTTTGTATTTTTTTGTAAACTGCTTTCTCAGTGTATTTACATCATGTATACCAGAATTTAGTTCAGATAAATGTTAAAGATTTACGGCATCAATATGGTAGCAACATTTGCATTGTCAAGTACTATATACACAAAGTTATTATCTTTGTGCATAGGTCATAAAGCTTGATAACATGTCATACAGTTCGAGCTTAATTAATCATAATATTCACATTAACGCAAACAAAGGCTTTAATAAAAATGGCATACAATTATATTGAAGCTAGGTTAAAATGAGAAAACCTTCTAAATTTAAAATTAAAAACCTCGACGATTGAGGCATAAATAAACTTATGTATACATATTTGTATCAGCTTGCGTAATTATTCAAAATACATTAGAACTAATTTTTTTATATAAGCCTCTTAATATTTCACCATCAAATGTAAAATTCATTGATTTAGAGTACAAGTTAAAAATAACCATTCTTAATGTTTGATTTGCTTTGATATTCAACTAGAGGAATTATAATATCGTCTTATTCTTGTATGTATATAGGTACCCGCATAAAAAAATTGATATGTATGTATGGACAAGGTATGCAAAAATCCACATTATTTTTAAGTATAAGGCGAGTATTTTTTTTCAAGTAATTTATTCCTGATAAAAGTTTGCGCTGTGAAACACAGAAACTAGTCTGGGAAGAAAGTCTTCAATGTAATCTATAGAAAATAAGTCCTGTAATTCATATTAGTGTACAACGCAGGGCACAGCCTGGGGATGTATACAACTGTCTAAAGAGGTCCACTTTTGGAGACTCTAGTCCGGTACTATGACCATATATGAGTAATATATAGCTCATATATGGTAAATATGGTCCAGAAATTGCCAATACTGACAACATATTGGCTGCAAAACTTTTTTTACGCGGGTACTTTGTATATATAATTCTGACGGTCAAATAGCATAATAATCTTACATACCCCTTCTTTTATCCTTTCGTACCTCGTACAATCTTCCCCTCACTACTATTTTTTTGAGTCACTTATTCAACAAAACTTATACAAATAGGCAATTAGAATTCTTTTTTTAAATATAAACCTTGACAAAAATATATGAATACGTAGTTTTTAATTGCAGTAGAGAACGCCTGTAATCTATTACTTTAATTGAGGCGAATAAAACTTGACAAGTTTGCTATTGACAAACAAGAAATAAGAGATACTTACCCATGTTTTCAATAAGCGAATCATTAGTAAACGTATCTGTTCCTGTCTGGAACACTTTACCAATTTGTTTTGTTGGTAATCTTCTTTCGATAAGTGGTACACTTTTGATTATCTCTTAACGTACAGATAATTCAGCGAGATAGGAAAAAACTAAAATAAAAAATATACGAAATTTCTTGTATGATGTCTAATTATTTTTTTTAAATTATAAAAATTTTTAATAGTATTAAACTTAAAATCATCGTTCTTTTGTAACTTCTTATTTATTTTTATATTTTTATCATACTCAAAGAGATATTTTATTTTCAGGTAACGATACAAACGACGTGAGGTTTCAAAATGTTTTCCCTCCGCGACTCTCCGAGCGCTTGCTCTTCAGGCACCGATGAGGACTCCTTCGGTTGGTGGATTGGTGTCGAGTCACATGTAAGGTTCCTATCATTCTGTATCTCAAGTATTATTTACGCTTTCATCTCTATCTACCTTCTATATTTTATTCTCAAATATTTTGATCACACAGTGTCAATAACGTTATTATTTTTACTTTTGTTATTCTGTTACATTATTATTATTATAAAAATTCAACGAAGAGAAATAAAAATTAAATTTTTTTTTCTCGTTTATTAAGTTAATATTTTTAAGATTGTTCAAAAAAGTTATCAACAAACAGATGATATATTTTCTACTGCAACACTCTCCATCAAATTATATCTTTGTCAAGCATTTTTATTCCACATAGTTCAAAAATATACTTTGGTTAAATTGAATCCTCTTATTTTAGATTATTTAGTATCATGACGGCTCTCTGTCAAATTTATAATAGAATAGGTGTTTTAAAAAACAACTCGATAAAGCGCAAAGTAATTTTAATTAAGTATGTAATACATACTATGTTTATAATTATAACTTGTAATTTTAAACCACGTTCTCAATTTGTAGCAGTAAAGTTTATTCCTGCAGACTATGTTGAATAAATTAACGTAGGTGAAAATTTGCGAACTAAAATATTACCCTATAATTATACTCTGAAAATTTAATATTTGAAATTGCTACCAAATTTCGAAGTTATAATTATTATTACCTAAATTAGTTTTGCTAAAAATTTGAAAAACAAATCAAATAAATTCGTTTTAGGAAATAACTACCTTAAAAAATTTAATTACTTTTCACAAAATAACAATATTAAATTAAATAATTTAAAAAATAGGTTCACTCAATAGCAATAAAGACATCTTATGCTTAACCACCAACTTTCTTACCAACTTGGCAGGCCCAACTACCGGAACCCAGCGTCACGGAGCCGCCCTCGGTCTCTTCCGAGTCCGCGATCTCGTGCACGGGCTCGGACGATGTGCCTTCTACGAACCCTCCGATCGTCGCGGCCACCACAACTACCTCTCCGTCTCACAGTCGGCGCAGCAGCGAGGATGCCGAGCACATCGAACTGCGCTCGATGAACCTCGAGACGCTAGCAGTGCCGACATCCGACAGTCGGGGCGCGCTTTGCTACACGCCGGAGCGGCTCATCCGTAGCAAGGATTACCGGATCCTCGTGCCGGGACCCCGGCGGTATCCCACCCTCGCTGACCTCCTCGCCGCTCAGCGACGGACTTTCGAGAAGGGGGCGGATGGGGGCAGGATCGTCGAGACAAAGGATGATCGGAAAATTGGTAAGGACGCGTTACCGCTGAGGCTTATGTTATCTTATATAAGTTATAAGCGCCCGATTGGATCGGGCAGGAGTTAGAGGCTGATTTGGATAGAAATTGAGGCTAGTGAGTGATTAAGGAGGATCCGATGAATTATTAAGAAAACCGATGAATGAGAAAAAAGAAAAATACCGACTTACCGTGCGATTTTTAAATCTTTTATTGTTTTTTTTTTTAAATTATTGTTAGCGTTTAAATAGAAGCATAAATAGAGCAGCGTTGGATATGATATTAAGTAATTAATTGAAAAAAATTAAAGTAATTCAATTAATTAATTAATGAAATTACAATTAAGTAATTTAATTTTTTTAAAGTAATACCATA
>JAPYZO010005033.1:0-10646 GCA_030522905.1 Torymus flavipes | reverse complement strand
TTTAAAATTATTTAAAATTTTTTTTTTAATATTTCCAACTCGTGCATCCTTAGCTGAATATATTTCAAGTAATTTAGTCACTCTCCCATGAAAATCCATAGAATAGTTTTTTTAAAAGCTACGCCAAAACAAAAATCTTGGGATTGCAATATCTCTGAGAAAAATTGGTCTACAGATTATATCTTGGGCTATTTTATTAGAAATTGTACCTACTTATTATTTATAATTAGTATACAGATCTAATTATATTTTATTATATTTTTTCAGGTGATTTTGGTCTAGAATGTCTATACCTCTATGACCCCCTTAAAAGAATTATTTTTCCAAATAAACGTTGGAATGTTTATTTATTAAATAATGAAATTGGATTTATTTTAAAGCTCACATAGCCTTAAGCAAAGTAAGATGCAATTTTGGAAAGCTCTGTGTACCTATGTCGATCGACACCCATGGGGCACACCCTGTCGCCTAGAGATACGGAAGCTCCAGGCGAGTCGAGAAGCGATCGCATCAACAGATGTACCGACTGTACTTAAAATTGTAGAAGCGCCATTCCCAGAAGGATTGCCCAGAGAAAGCTACCCGACCAATGTAGTACCTCTGTTGAGGTACCTCTGTTTCAGATCAAGTTCTGCAGGAAGTGCAGAAAAGTATAGACAAAGCATTCTCCATGAAACCGATGCCGGGAGGCTTCTGTGCCGTAGTAACACTCGATGTTAAAAATACCTTCAACACGGGCGACTGGGAACATATATACAAAGCTCTTAACAGAATATTACCTGTATACCTAATGAGGGTCACTACCAGCTACCTAGAGGACAGGACGCTAATGGTGGAAACGGACGATGGCACCAAAGAAATCGAGATCATGGTAGGAGTCGCTCAAGGATCAGTAGGTGGCCCTACTGTATGGCATATACATTACGACGCGCTGTTGCGGCTCATACTAACGAAAGATATTGTTTTAGTAGGATAAGCAGATGATGTGGCCATGGTGACAGTGGCTGCAACTTAGAAAAACTAGAGTGGAAATGCAACGAGACTCTAGAAATAGTCAGCCAATGGATAAAAGAGCTCGGCCTCAAACTAGCTCAGGAGAAGAGTGAGGCTGTACTCATAACAAAAAGAAGAAAGTTCGAGTATCCCAAACTTGCACTAGATGGGCATACGATACCGTTCCAGGATAGCATCCGGTACCTGAGCTTATGGATAGACAAGCACTGGAACTTCTAATACCACATTAGATGAACATCGACAAAAGCAGGGAATGTGGACACAGCTCTATAACAGCTGATGCCCAATAACGGAGGACCTAAAAAAAGCAGTCGAACACTTCTGGCGACTGTGGCGAACTCGGTGCTACTCTACGGCTCGCCACTGTGGAGTGCCCACGTGTACAACAACGCAGTCATGAGGAATACGGCCCAGTACAGCACCAAATAGCACTTCAAGTTATCAGCGGATACTGCACCATATCACTGGGCGCAAACTTGCTTCTTGCAGAAATGGCTCCGATGTGGCTACTCGCTAAGGAAAGAGCCAACGTGTGGGAAAGGCAGAAATGAAAGGATGAGACAGCCACCTTACTGGACATAAAAAGAGAAGCACAGTCAGCCCTACTTCAAGAGTGGCAAGGTAAATGGAGCGCATACCCTAAAGGCAGGTGGACACACACGCTTATTAGGAACGTCAAAGAGTGAACAACGTGAGATCAGGGAAGACTCGATTACTGGGTTACGCAGGTACTCAGGAGACATGGGTGCTTCGGTGCTTACTTGTTCAAGTATAAGAGGCGAAGTGATCCAACCTGCCAGGACTGTGGCGCTGGATCAGATGATGCGGAACATGCGTTGATTCGTTGCAGAGTCTACGTGGAGGGGTGAGACCAACTGCGAAAGTCATGTTGTGCAGGCCGGAATCTTGGGACAAGATTGCGTGCTATTTCAGACATATAATCACAAACAAGATGGAAAAATAAGCGGAAATACAGCGAATGACCAATCACGGACTGGAGGGTCAATACGTGAAGAGATGTGTGTACCTGAAAGCGTGCGAGTGAAAGGGCGAGCGTGTGTATGTGAACATGCGCATGCAGGAAGAGAAGATTTTGCCCTGGATGGGGGCTCCTAAATGTGGATAAACTGTCGAGCCTGAAGACCTAATCGCTTGACCTCTAGATTAAGAGGACGGGGGAGTAGGAATAAAGTCAGCGACTGCGACGGAACCAGTGGTTAAGAACAGGCCCCGCCGAAGGAATGCTCACACGATACCGGTGGGGTCCTCGCGTCGTAGGGCCACTGGAAGGGAGCTTGCTCACCCCACGACCACTAGAAAAAAAAAGAGAGAAAAAGGTACGTAGACTGGTAGGCAGATAGATAGGCATGTTGGTAGGCAGAAAGGTAGGTAGGTAGGCAGGCAGGTAAGTAAGTTGATAAATAGGTAAAATTCTTACATTATTAAAAATAACCATTTTTCTTTTACTATTGTAGTGCCTAATAACAATACCTTTAGAGTGGCATGGAAAACGATTTCAGAATATGGACAAAATAATAAGAATAACAATAAAATTACATTTTTGAACAATTTTGAAACATTATACAATATAATATATATTGTAATATACTGTCAATCGAAATAAATTTTATCTGCTGTTAATTTTTTGACTTACATTTCTACTATAATTTTTGAAAATTATAGATTTGAAATATAGTTTATAATTTTTTTACGTATTTAATCAGTTAAACAGTACCTGCAGGGTGAAAGACTTTTGTTAAATTTATGTGTAATAATTATTAAAATATTGTTCTTAATGTAATTAGTTTAATAGTTATACAATATCTTCAGAGTGAAATATAAAACTTTTATTTTTTCTCTAAGGGTTACAGCTAAAAGACAGCTATGTACCCAAAATATGAAACTATTTTTATTTTTGATTACAATATAATCTACAATTTATTTTATTCACAAAACATAAATATAAGATTCTTCTAATCTATTCAGATTTAAAAAACTATGTCGCGATCGATTTGGGGGTTGCCAAGCAAAGCGAGCAGGGTGGCAAAGCCCCACGAGTACATATCGTCGCCTCCCAATAGAAAGGCGTTATCTGGGAATCCGCTCGTAAAAGGCGTTATCTGGGAATCTGCTCGTAAAAGGCGTTATCTCGGAGCCCGCTCGTAGAAGGCGTTAGCTCGGAGCCCGCTCGTAGAAGGCGTTATCTCGTCAGTAACTTCACGTAGCTTTTCACACAATCGACCGATTTTAACGAAATAACGCCTTTTACGAGCGGGCTCTGAGTTAACGCCTTTTACGAGCGGGCTCCGAGATAACGCCTTTTACGAGAGAGCTCCGAGTTAACGCCTTTTACGAGCAGATTCCCAGATAACGCCTTTTACGAGCAGATTCCCAGATAACGCTTTTCTATTCGGAGGCGACGATATACTAGTATATATACTAGTGGGGCTTCACCGCCCTGCTCGCTCCGCTCGCCAACCCTCCATTTTTATAAAGTGATTAAATTGTAAATTCTGTTCTATTTTTTCCCCCAGAGGGTTTCACATTTTCACTTTAGATTATTAATTTTATTGTAATGTTATAAACTAATTAAATACTTAAACAAGTTACAAACTATATATCAAATCTATAGTTTTCAAAAATTATAGTAGACATATAAGTAAAAAAATTAACAGAAGTTAAAACTTATTTCGATTGTCATTATATTACAATATATATTATATTGCAAATATTTCAAGACTGTTAAACAATATAATTTTATTGTTATTCTTATTATTTTGTCCATATTCTGAAATCGTTATCCAAGCCACCCTAAAGGTATTGTTATTAGGCACTACATAAAATACTGCACTGGCAAGGTTTTCGCAAGGCTCATCCGTACGAGGCTCATGGCGTCAGTCGGATCCGACATTGGCCTCGCCGATAACTAATTTGGTTTTCGAGAGGGCAGATCAACGGTGATGGCAATAGAGGAGGTTACGGACCAGGATAAATAAGCCTGGCGCAAACCTCTGTGGAGACAGGGGTCGTGGGCTCTTATTACCCTGGATGTGAGGAATGCATTCAACTCAGGGTAGTGAAACATCATGAGCGCTCTCCATCGGTTTCAAGTACCGAACTACATCTGTAACGTTCTTGAGGACTACCTTTGGGATCGAGTATTCCGGTACGAAACAACACAGGGTGAGAGAAAGAAACTCATCACGTGCGGGGTTACGCAGGGGTAGGCTATGGGCCATGACCTCTGGAACCTCATCTACGACCCCCGGCTGCATCTAGAGATGCCCTCCGGGGCACGACCGATTAGCTTCGACGATGATATCACTCTGGTAGTTAGAGCCAGGACCAAGGGAGCTCTCAGGCGCAGAATCGAGTGGGCCGTACAAAGAGTGGTACGGTGGCTCAAGTTACACGGCTTCGATCTTGCGGCCTCAAAAACAGAGATGCTGGTGCTCACCAGGCAGATGAAATTCGACGATGGCTTCCAGGTGATTATCGAGGGTGTCACGATCACGACCAGTCTGAGCGCCAGATACCTCGGTGTTTGGATCGACGTTCACCTATAAAGAACATCTTCGCAGAGCTCGGCACAAGACATCGAACCTTATGTCTGGATAAGGCAGGATGATGCAAAACATTGCTGGACCAAGGAAGGATAAACGGAGATTACTGGTCGGGGTTGCGAACTCGATACTCTTGTATGGGGTGGAGATTTGGATGGATGCGCTGGATGTCAAGACCAACCGACAAGAGCTCACTTCAGTGCAGTGTCTCGGGGCCCTTGGAATAGCTATGGCGTACCACACAGTCTCCGCAGATGCAGTGAGGGTCATCGCTGGGGTTATCCTCATTGTATGGCTGGCCAGGGAAAGGCGCCAGCAGTACCTGGACCGGCAAAGCGAGGTACGACCCGACAGGGACAACCACACGGCAAAAGTTCTGCGCCGGTAGCAAAGAGAATGGGACCAAGGGGACAAAGGCCGGTGGACGCACCGAATGATTTCACAGATCCAACCTTGCCTGGATCCGCCCCATAGATACCTTTCTTTCTATCTTACACAGTTTTTGTCGGGTTACGAAGCGTTCGCCGGGTACCTACTCCGTATGGGCAAGAAGGGTATCAGTATTGCCTCACGAAGGTGGAATCAGCGGAACATACACTCCTCTATTATGGCTGGTGGGTTGACAATAGAGCGTGGATGGAGGTTGCCCTTGGGGGTCGATCTCGCCCGTCAACATGGTCCCGACTAGTCTCCAAAGACGGGACCATTGGGCGGCGGTCGATACATTCGCCAGGAACGTCCGTAAAACCAAGAGGCTGGTTCAAATCTGAGTAGCGGTCTTTCGTCTGCCGACCGCAAGGTAACCAAAATGAAGGCTACTAATGACCTGGAGGGGGCTGGGACCGGACACACTCATGGGTGTTTCGCCATCCAGGTCAGCCGCTAACGGGATACGAGTTTCCACTCGTTATCTCGTGGTTCCACCCTGAAGTAATGCTAACGCAGTTCAAGGGTGGAATCAACCCACGAGCCAGGAGAGGAGTTTTAGGTGGTATTCGTGGTGTTCGAATTTTCCAGCGCGAACGGGCCACTAGCGTGAGCTTGCGCCATGGGGGGCCGCTCGAAGCGACTCCCTCCCCTTCGCGGACAGATGCGCACGGGGCGCTCTCGGCGCATGGAGAGTCAGACGCTCTTAGTCCTCCACCTGAGATGCACGTGCTTCGCCTAGCCCTCTCGACAGCGACGATTTCCACCAGCAGTGCCAATCGCGACACCGACGACGACGTGAGGATTTCCTCTCCTTCATTAGCCGTGCCTGAGACGGAGATTCTCGCAGTGATCTCGTATGATCAGTTCTGCGGGATTTTCCCTTCGCTCTCACTCCAACATTTATATATTTTTCATTCTCATATTCTGTATTATTCTTTACTGTATTCCACTTTGAAAACTTAATCAATAAAGTACTTTTCTTAACAATGGTCCTTCGAGCCGGATCGTAAGAGCGAAGGGAATGGTGAGCGGCCATTTCATGCCACATCGGTGCGCCTCGCGGTCACACGCATGTCGCGCGTACCGTCTCTCGTTCTCTAGCGCCATCGCTCTTGCCGAGCTCCCGCGTAAAGGACAGAGTGACAGAAGGACTCTTTTTCGTCCACGAGTAATTCTCGTGATGCAGTGAGAGGATAAAAACGCCATCTCGCCGCATGGCTTCGGCTCCCGCGCACGGCGGTCGGCGTCTCTCTCTCTCTCTCCCTCTTGTATCCTCTCGCCTTGGGTGGCTCGTTCCCGTCTGCAACGAACGACTCGTTCATGAGGACGGCGGGCGGCCATTCTTGCGCTTGAATTTCCGACTTCCATGCGACGTTGCGTCCGGGCCTCGCTGCTTGCGGCGCGAAGTGACAGGCCGTGCCTCTCCGACATACCGTTTGGCAATAGGACTGCTTCCCTCCTCACAGCACGGGTCGCCGAATCTAGATCCATGACGCATGATGCAAGCCGCGACGCTCTTAAAATCCACGACAAACGCAATTCCCACTGGCGATGCATCCGAGCCTCGCTATTTGCGGCGTGGAGACGGGACGTTGCCCTCACTTCAGGCAGCTCTCAATAAAGGAGAGAACGGACATGGCCTCCCGTTTCAGACTGTGCTACAACTGTCTCGGAAGATCTCACGTCGCGATAAGCTACCCATCGCAGTCCACTTGCCGCATCTGTAGGAAATTGCGCCACACTCTGCTCCAAGAGAGCGCCGACAAGCGCAGCGGACCTCCGGTAGACTCTGGGATTCCCACTAAGGTCGCCAGGGATACTTCATTGGCCTTGTTGGAAGCAAATGCAGCGACGTCTTCCCACGCCCCTCAGCTCTGACTATCTCGGGTCCCCCCGACCGCCGTCATCGAGCTCAGCAACAGCGGTGGCCAACGGCGGAAGGCTCGGGCTCTAATCGAGCCCTGCCCAGAGACCACCCTGATCAAACTTCAGCTGGCTCGACGCTTCGGACTGAACGGGGAGCGAAAGCAGCTCAGCATCTCCCGAGTTATGGACCCCCCGACGGACGCTACGGTCCTCTGTGCTCAGATCAATCTGCACCCTCCAGGTCAGGCATCACCGATTCGTATCCAGGCATGCGGACTTCAAAGACTGGAAATTATGACTCCGAGTATCTCCCTTGATCGGCGACTGGACAAATCATTCCCAGGGCTTCAGTTGGCCGACCCGGACTTCTTCATTTCTCAAGGCATTGATCTGGTCCTAGGAGCAGATGCATACAGTCACCTGATCTTCCCAGGCATCGTCCACTGGGAAGATATGGTGGCCCAGAAAACGGTGGTCGGATGGACAATCACCGGAGAAACTTGAAGCAGCGCTTCCGGCCAAACAGCTCTCAATTGTGCGGCCACACTTGTCCCTGATCATGAACCGTGGTACACGGAGAGGAGTCACCACGGCTGTGGATCGTTTGCACTCAGCGCCAACGCTACAGCATAGTGCGTGCGCGTAGATTTGATGCTAAAAAATATACCGACTGTTGACGATGTCCGACCGTTTCTCTATCGTTCGCGCACTGCCTATCTATAGCTGCGCGCATCGCTCTCATCATGTCTGCAGGGTGTTTCGGCTTGTAATCCGAGGGCAAATCCGCCACCTTTCGTTCCAGTTATCTCGCACAAATTTTTTTTTTTCTTAACTCGCTGTCATTTCCTTCCCATTAAACCGATTGCTTTGAAATTTTAAGAGGACATTCTTGAAAACTATCCGCCACTTATAAGCTTATTGAAAGGTCTCCAAATATTTGCAAAATGGAATTGCAATTTTTTTAAGAACAAAAAGTCAGAATCACAAATTTTTGTCTTCCACGACAAAAGTTGTGTTACAAATTTTCGATTTGTCGTAATCTAACTATTTAGCATTAAAGTTTAATAGTTGAAGAAGCCCTCTGTAAAGTTTTAGATGTCTAGGTTATACGGGTGCGAAATGGTAGCGAAAATAGCAACCGCTGTGTACCGCGAGCTCGGTCTGTCTGGCCTGCAATCTGACACGCTCATGCACGCGGTTACAATAATCGCAATAATTCAATGGTTTTAATATCTAGAGATTTATAACTTGGCAGAGGGCTTCTTCAACTATTAAATCTTAATACTAAATAGTTAGATTATGACAAATTGAAAATTTGTAACACAACTTTTGTCGTTGAAGACAAAAATTTGTGATTCTGAATTTTTGTTATTAAAAAAATTGTAATTCCGTTTTTAAAATATTTGGGGTCCTTTCAATAAGCTTATGAGCGGCGGATAGTCTTCAAGAATGTCCCCTTAAAATTTTAAAGCAATCGGTTCAATGAGAAGGAAATGACAGCGAGTTAAGAAAAAAAAAATTTTGGCATCCAAGATAACTCGAACGAAAGGTGGCAGATTTGCCCTCGTATTTCAGGCCGAAACACCCTGCAGACATGATGAGAGCGATGCGCGCAGCTAGACAGACAGTTCGCGCTGAGCGCAAACGATCCACAGCGGTGGGGACTTCTCTGCGTATATGAGGTCTTGATAGGTCTACTGCGGAGATTTTGGGCGATCGAAGAGGTCCCCTCTGCCGTGCGTCAATCACCGGACGACGTCCGATGCGAGGCCATCTACGCGACTGGACTCTCGAAGCCACGGCGGAAGTTACCGGGTCCCGCTACCCACGCGTCCCGAAGACCTGAATCTCCTCAGTGACGGCCTGGACAACGCTCAGCGAGCTTTTTCCGCTACTCACCGGCGCATGCGACGAGACCCCCATTTGAGAGACGAGTACGTCAAGTTCATGAGGGACTATCTTGAAATGGGTCACATGCGCTTGCTCAACAGTGAGGAGATAGGCGCTCCGCCGGGGCGGATCCACTATCTGCCGCATCATGGGATTTGGCAGCGTAAAGATGGCGGCCAGAAACTTCGTGTGGTCTTTAACGCTTCCAGCCCAACGTCCTCTGGAGTCTGCCTAAGTGACACCCTCGTGCCGGGCCCGAAGCTCCAAAATGACCTCTCCACAGTCATCACGCGCTGGAGACAATGGCCGGTGGCGTTCTGTTCCGACTTCAAGATGATGTTCCGGCAGATTCACATCATGCCCGAGGACGAGCACCTCCAATGCATCGGCTGGAGCCCCTCTGAGACAGAGCCCGCAGCCCATTACGCGCTTCTCACCGTAACCTGCGGAACATCCTGTGCGCCATACCTGTCCCTGCGCACGCTGCAGCAGTTCTGCACGGACGATGGTGCGCAATTTCCAGAAGCTGTCCGGGCGATAAAACGAGAGCTACACATCGACGATTTTCTCTGCGGAGCCCAAACCGTGTCAGAGGCGCGGCAATGGCGTGACTAACTTATCCAGCTGCTTCGATGCGGGGGCTTCGAATTGAAGAAGTGGGTCTCCAATACACCGGAACTTCCCGAGGACCTACCCTCCGAAGATCGCCTTCGGCCTGACTGGATGCAGTTCGCATCAGAAGGTCCAATCACCGAACTTGGAGTCGCGTGGGATCCCTACGCTGATAAAATCCACTTCATTCCACCAGCGCAAGGGGAAGCGGCTACACCAACCAAGAGCCGCGTGCACTCCGAGATCGCCAGACTGTTTGACCCGGCAGGCTGACATCACCTTAGCTTCGAGAAACATGGGGAACGCGATCACGGGCTGGAGGATCTCGGATGAGATCTCTATGTCGGATCACAACCACATAGTTTTCGAATTCAAGGGTCGTAGCACAGAATCTAAATTCACAGAAACCCGAGGAAGACAGACTGGGCCACCTATGTTGAAGAACTGGGGGCTGAGCTCAAGTTGTTCCTAAGTTGATATAGCAATCAGCTGGAACTCGGTCGCTGCGGTGAGGTTCTAAAGAACAACATCGTTAGTGCTTTCGAAAACAACTGCAGATTACATATGAAGCCAGTGCAAAAGGGAGCACCTTGGTGAAATCCCACACTGGAGGCGTTGAAGAAATAGATCAGAAGATTTTATAGTAGATCTAAGAAAAAGAACAATTCAGTCGATAGAGAAGCTTTTGGAGACTCTCAAAGAGAGTACAAAAAGGAAATCGAAAGAGCCCAAAGAAACGGCTGGAAGAACTTTTGCGAGAGCATGAGCAGTGTCTCTGATACAGCAAGATTGATCAAACTACTAAGATAACCAAAAATGCAAGGGCCAAATCTAATAAAACTTGGCACGGGGGAATGGGTAGAAGACCAGAGGTCGGCACTAGACTGCCTCTTAGAAACGCACTTCCCCCAGCAGGAGACAGTCACGGTGAAACAGCATGAACTAAGGACCAGCGGTGAAAATTGAGAGCTAGCGCGACGAATTTGCGCCGAGGGCCGAGTAAGATGGGCGGTCAGTACTTTTAACCCCTTCAAGGTACCGGGAACCGATGGCGTCTTCCGAGCGAAAGCATCCGTCGTTCCTTATCATAATTGCCTCAAAGCCGCCATATCAAGACTTCAACGGGGAAAGAATGCTGAGACCCACATCCTCAATGGAACCCGCATCAATTGTCGAAGCTACGTAAATTTTATTGTTTACCTTCGCGAATTAATTATTTAAATTAATAAATTTAATTTCGCTTTTTCTATCTCTGTAAAAATAAGCAAAATA